>JAXGGA010022961.1:0-14172 GCA_038373865.1 Uloborus plumipes
ATCACGTAGATGTTTAAAAGCATTTTTAAGGGAAGGAACAGTATTTGCATTTTTACATGCCTGACTGGGAAAAATATCATTATTAAGAGCAAGAATCTGAGAAACTGTCACGCCTAGCATTATGAGGTGATTCATGACCTCTCAGATTTTCTCCCAAAAATTACCAAATGTTTATTATCTTATTGAAAGACCAAATCCAGAATGTTTTGCTCTAAAGTTGAGTTGTTTAGTTTTTATGGATCCCTAA
Organism: Uloborus plumipes; assembly: GCA_038373865.1. Taxonomy (NCBI): domain Eukaryota; kingdom Metazoa; phylum Arthropoda; class Arachnida; order Araneae; family Uloboridae; genus Uloborus; species Uloborus plumipes. The sequence continues at coordinate 248 of JAXGGA010022961.1, forward strand.
AGTTGAAGGTGCGGCATCAAAAATTAAGCGAATTTTCAAGACATAGAAATTGCTGTGAGCCTCTTACCAGGAACTGTTTAACTCCAATTTTCTTTTTATATATGGAATATAGAAGGTTGAAACTTTACAAAATGAATGTTAAATTTGTGGTAAGTTGTTGCCGTAAGGTTAGTGAAGGCCCTCAAAACAAGGTATTTTTGACGTTTTTTAGCGTTTCTGAGGTCCAAAAACAGCTTGTACATTTCAGTTGGCACGGCAAAAGTAGTGTCGTTTGAAAGACCAGTGTAAGAACTTTAAAATAATGTATAAATAACCGATTAAAGTTCAACGTGCTTTTAGTTGCGTAAATATGAGGCCGAAATATGAAAAATGTCATATTTTACCGATATTCAAACGGTCATAACTTCCTCTGCCAACAACATATTGAAATATTTTTCTTGCCAGTGTCATACTCTATTTTTTGTCTTAACAGAACAGTTGAGCCCTTTGAGGCGAAATGTGAAAAATTTTTTTACAAAAATTGCACAGAAAAAAATACATTTTTTGTAAAAAAAAATTTTTACATTTCGCCTCAAAGGACTCAACTGTTCTGTTAAGACAAAGAATAGAGCATGACATTGGCAAAAAAATATTTCAATATGTTGTTGGCAGAGGAAGTTATGACCGTTTGAATATCGGTAAAATATGACATTTTTCATATTTCGGCCTTACGCAACTAAAAGCACGTTGAACTTTCCTCGGTTATTTATACATTATTTTAAAGTGCTTACACTGGTCTTTCAAACGACACTACTTTTGTCGTAAGAACTGAAATGTACAAGCTGTTTTTTGGACCTCAAAAACGCTATAAAACGTCAAAAATGCCTTGTTTTGAGGGCCTTCACTGACCTTCGGCAACAACTTACCATAAATTTAACTTTCATTTTGTAAAGTTTCAACCTTCTATATTCCATATACTAAAAGAAATTTGGAGTTAAACAGTTCCTGGTAAGGGTTTTGGCTCACAGCAACTTCCATGTCTTGAAAATCCGCTTAATTTTTGATGCCGCACCTTCAACTTTAGGGATCCATAAAAACTAAACAACTCAACTTTAGAGCAAAACATTCTGGATTTGGTCTTTCAATAAGATAATAAACATTTGGTAATTTTTTGGAAAAAATCTGAGAGGTCATGAATCACAGGCGTGACACTCTCAGATTCTTGCTCTTAATGGCACTTGATGAAAAATCTTTTCTTACTTCTCATTAGCAAACTTTCATATATTAGTTGGAAAAATCACTTATATATTCAGGGAAAGTTAGATGTATTTGATCACTTTTGGATCTAAAGGTTCTAAAATTCCGTCTTTTTAAACTTAAGGTGAGGCTTCGCAGAACTGTAAAAAATAATGTATCTTCAGTAAAAATGATATTTCAACGAAGTAAATCCTTTATTTAAAGCAACGTTGGAGGCTGAAAATTATGCTGTCAAAAAATTGTGATAAATTATACGAATGAATCATTCGTTTATGTTTTAATTTATCTTTAATTCTACGTACTCTCAGTTTGCCATTGAAGAATATTATCACTTCTTGATACTGCTTTAATGAAAATGAAATTAAGTATACTTGTGATGTAGTATTGAAGTATAATTATATTTATGGGAAGGCACTGCTCCCATTGTTTATCTCTTCTCAATATGACGATAAAGAATGGGGACGATCTATCTCAAAAAATATAAACGTGACAAGCTGATATAATTTCCTTTTTAATCCTATTATGTTATTTATATTTTTGAATAAAACTTGAATAAATATTAATAGTACAGAAAATGTGTCTACTGAAGATCTGAGATGCAACACGTATCCAAATTGCGAAGCTTTCAAAAATTTTTAGAAACACTTTTGCTACGTGAAAATATTTTAGGATATGGTCCTAGCAGCATCATCTCATCGGCCGATTATCGGCCATTCATCGAAACCCAATGAAATTCTCATCGGCCGATGATCCAATATGTCTCATCGGCTAAACAGAATCCGAGCAGCAAAATCCGATGAGTTTGCTCGAAATACGATGAGATTTGGAGCAATTTACGAGCAGAACAGTCTCGTGCAGATGAATTTCATCTGGAAACTTGATCGGAAGGATATTGTTTTCCGATGGAATATAGCTCGGCTTATTTTCGTCGGGAAAGTTGATCGGAAGGATATCGCTTTCCGATGAAAAGTAGCTCATCGAAAACCGTGCTCGGATACTGATCGGAACGATGTCATCGTACGTTACGGGATCAGTTTACGAGGAGTTCGTTGATCGGCCGAACAAAATCCGATGAGTTGATGCTACTTGGGGGGCTGTTAGGAGTGAGGCCGATTCTATCATTCTAGATCAAGAATATTTCTCTCGTAATTCATCCAAGAGGAAGAATATTATCTAAATCTCAAGCATTGAGCTTTTTCCGAACTACCCCAACTGACTCTGTTGCAGTTGTTACTTTTAAATAAACTATTCCTGTCTCCGAGCCCACGTAGACAATGCTATTCGATTTAAGGCAGATATGTACGGCTTCCGCTACAAAGCACCAGTGAGGTGGAAACCTAGTTTAGGTCAGCCAGCCAAAGATGGAAACACCATTAATCAACATTTCGATAATTTTGATACAAACCAGAAGCGGAATAAGTCCTGGTTCAGCACTCCCTGAGGTATTGATCTGAAACGGAAACTTGGAAGATTTTGAGACCAATACATATTTTACGTACCTTATTTAGCATTAACGAACATGGAGGATTTTCGCCCAGCTATCATTGAAATCCCTCCATAAGTTGCAAATCTAACACTATATCGATCATACCATGGACCCCCAGCTGTGACCCAGAAATAAAATCGATTACTTTTAATAAGTTTATGTAGTTCTTTTGAATGTAATTCTGTTGAGTTTCAAAGAATTTAATGTGCCGAGAGTTTCTATTTCTTTGTTCCTTTTTGTGAAAAATCATACTCGTATTCTTTCAAAGGTAAGAATTTATGAACGATAAAATCAGTGGCAGATTTACAGATTTGAGGGCCCGCCACAATGCATTTTTGGAGGCGTTTTGTTCATCACAGAACAATGTAAAACATTCATCATGTGTATTTTCGAATAAACGTAGGGCCTTATGGCCATTGGGGCTCCTCGCGATTGCGACGCAATAAATCCGCTACTGCGTAAAATAAATAAGAATGACATTCAGGAAAGAAAATATGATACAGTTATTTAAAAAAAGACAAAGGTAAAACACAGAGGAATAAAAACAATTTAATTACTCACACACGTGACGGAGTTCTCATTGGTCCACTGATCATGGACCGCTCCCCTCTGCTTGGATCCGGGTTTCCGCCGGACACGTCTGGCGATGGCGCAGTAGCACACTGCGATGATCGCCAAAGGAACCACGAAACCGAGCACAAAGTACACCAGAATGAAGGATTTGTAGTTGGAGTCGTTGTGCTGCCAGTCTATGGTGCATGTCGTTATGCTAGGCTCCAACCCGTACCTGTTGGTGGGAAATTTGTTTATTTAATTATTTAAAAAGTATTGCACACACGCAAAAAAAAGAAAAACAGATTTTTGTCAGGTCAGTCATTTAGGAAGGTCAGGTGTTAACCCCCCCCCCCTCCTAACTAGTTTTGAAACATCAATGTTTTTTCATATAAATGTGCATGTTTTTTTCCCGTTGAAATTGCATTGTGTTTGACCCCCCTTGGAAAAACTTGAAATTACGGGCATGTTTACAGTGGCAACATAAAAGTAGCAAATAAAACAAATTATATATTTAAAATATTAAAACATCTAGACTTAAAGTTATAAATGACAAAGGATCACGACAATAAGTAAAAAAGTTTGTAAAATTTAATACTAAAAATAATTAACACAGTTAAATTTTGTAAACGTATTTTTTAAGCATGAATGACTCCTAAAAGTAATATTTAGGACAACAGATTTAATGGAATTAACAATATCGGAGCAGTCAATTAAATCATTAAGGACTTTATACCATAAAAAATAAGGCATGAAATTTCGCGGCGTGATTTAAGAGTAAGAACCTTACAAATATTATAGAAAAAAGAGTAAGAATAAGTTAAAAAACTCAATTATCAGTTTTGTAACAGGAGTAATGAGAAAAAAGAAATGTCACAGCCAAAAATGGTTGTGATATCATCAGTTATGTGGCTTTCATAACCATTTTTTTTAATTTAATTAACTTTTTTTTTTTTTTGAAAATCTAATATAAAAGTTCTTTCCTGTTACATCGCGGAAGAAGAGCCTGCAAAGTGTGTAAAAGCGAACAAGTGAAATTCATGCAACACAAGACAGAAAAAAAGAAAAAAAAAAAAAAAAAAAAATGCTATTTTGTTTCATGCTCAAGTAGAATAAAAATAACTCGTCTTTAAGTTGAATTGTCTCAACAGGTCTTTAAGTTGAATTGCTAAGTAGTTAAAATGAATTAAAAAAAAGGAACAAAGTTAATTTTAATTTCAATTCTTACTGATATTTGTACAATTTAAATGTTTGTGGTGTTGTATTGCTTTTTAAATCAGTTCAAAACTTTTATAAGAAATTTTGGAAAATTAAGAGCTAAATACATTTTACCAAAAACAATCTCAAAGCAAAGAAAATATATTCTGCCTCAGAACTTAATTTGTTTAACTTTCCAGAAACCATTTCAGTCTTATAAAGAGGACAAAAGTTGACTTACTTAAAAGTTGACCACTTAATGAATTGAAATTTATTCGATAAAAGGTGTAATATTTAATATTCGTTATACACAAAATGAAAATTATTTCTGTAACAAATTAAATAACAAAATGTGGAAAGATACACAAAATATACCATTTTTAAGCGAAAAAATTCCAGAAACTGATTCAACGCAGCTCAAATTAGGAAATCAAGATCAATTTCATTTCTCGCAACATTTATTTTTTTTTCATAATCTTACAACGAACATTGCACCTAAATGATTTGCTAATAACACAGGAAACATAGAGGACATGAATAGTATACAAGAAATTAATAGAAATAATATACCTATATTGTCCATTACACAATTTGGACACATTAAAATATCTTAACAAAATTATACCATCAATCCAGTTTCGACCATTGCAACATTTGAACTTGTTCCAATATCTTGAGTTAAAACGTAATGAGCGTTTAAGAACTATTATACTGTGATTTGACTTTAATTAGAGCCTTGATGATTTTTCTAAGGCTTTCAAAGATGCTGAACGAAAGTTAACACTGCTTTTAAATAGAAATTAAAATCACGTTATCGGGATATACGATTGAAAGCTAATGTAGGGACTGTCTATAAATGATGTCCTTTTTTTCCTCAAATTTTCTCCCCCCTTCCCTTCTTTTGTCTCAAAGGGTTGTACTGTAACAATTCATTCCCTTGCCACATGTCACACTGATTTCGTAAATAACATTAAATTAATATTTAATGATAATAAAAAGAAAGTGTGATGTTACACTTCTTGTTTCCATTCCTCTCCCTTGTCACGAACTGCAACAATTTCAAGCACCTTCTCCCTCTTTTTGTCACAAAGTGTCATACTTTTACCCCTCTCTTCCCTTATCACATGTCACACTGGTTTCATGGCTATTAATAAATTAAAATTTCATAATATATCGTGGGGTTACAAGTGAAACACACTAACTCAAAAAACATGATTTTGAGAAAACGCTGATATTTTTTTTTTTTATTTTAACTTCTTTGGAATTGACATAGTTAAATCAAATTAAATTATAGTAATGTTATTTTTTGGTTATTACGAACCATTCTTGACTCTGGCATGCTTATTTTATATTATTATCCCCAGCATGACAATGTTAGGGCATTAATATTTATCATTAATTATACGACTTAGTGTGTTTCACTAGTATAGCATTGCATAATAAAGATATGACTTAGTGGGTTTCACCAGTAGAAACAGCTCATTTTTGTGTGTAAGATAAACTAAAAATCTGAAAATTAATGATTTTGACTTAGTGTGTTTCACTTGTAACCCCACGATAGTACTATTAAAATGTCACTTCTTGTGATGTCACTTCTTGTTACCCTCTCCCTCCCTTGTAACAAACTGTCACAATTTCAAACACCCCTCTCCCTCCTCAAAGCGTAACATCATTTAAGGACGACCTCTTAGACGAAAACGTATTCTAAATTTTTACTAGTTTTATGTTGTACGCATTTATTAGTTATCTGTACCCGAATAATGGAATCTGGATATAGAGCAATGCTGTGCCTTAAGCAGCAGACAGAAGTACAAAAGAAAAAAAGATTAAGAACTGTCAGACTTATTTTTTCGTAGATTTATGTAAAAATTATACTGTAATTTAAAAATTATACACTGCAAAAAAATGCTGTTTTTACAGTACAATACTGGCAGCCGAGGTTCTAGTTTAAAATTGAAATGTAAAATTAAATAAAAAATGTAATAAAATGTAAAATTGCTAGGTTTTACAGTTTATTACTGTGTATTTTACAGTTTTAAACTGGTTCCTCTGCTGCCTGCATCTATAAAGCTGAAGGTGTTTGTTTGTTTGTAACTGCTGACCAGAAGCCCCCACAGCACCTACAGACCTGAAACTTGGCACAAAAATTCGAACGTATCCCAATGTAATGCATCTCGAAGGCCAAATTCTAAATTTCGAATTAGTTATTTTTAAATTAATTAATTAGTCTTATTTTTGGTAATTGAGGGGGGGGACTTTCCCCCGTCCCATAATATTATACATCGCTGGAAAGGATTTTTTTTCTGAAAAAGAAAAGTCTTGACACGTTTCTCTTCGTTAATTAGAACAGGAGATATTGATTATTCAAATTTAGCCAATTTTCAAGGCTTAACTGTGTACGCAAAAGTCATTTTGCGGTCATGCACTAGAGTCATTTTCCAGGCAAACTGTTCTTTCGTCTCTGAAGTTACATAGTGTTTTAAATTTGCGGACAGGGTTAAGCCTTGAAAAGTGACTAAATTTGAATAATTAATATCTCCTGTTACTTAACGTAAAGTATTTTTGATTTATTTGGCGAATTGTGTTTTAAACTTTAACAAGACTTTTAGTGGAATTTAAAAGGTTGTGAAGCACATTTTAATTAAAGACTAGGGAAAACGGTAGTTATTGGCCCCCATATAGTTGTTGGCCATTTCCACTTGAATGCTAAAAAACAGGCAACCATTTGGTTTAAAGCTGGTTTAAAAAATATGTGAAGGGAGCATGTTTAATAACTGTTCAAAATATATGAACGAGTTTGCGGTAGGTGATTTAACTCATTTTGTGATTTGTGATTTCTTGGAGCCCAAACAAAAACAAGTCGTTTTTTTAAGGAAACTTTAAGACTGTAGAATTTTTTTCTGCCACATTTTAAAAGAACTCAATGCATTTAAACCTTTTAAAATACTTTCAGATTCATAGCTGCGATGCCTAATAAGTGAATTTGAGGTGTAATATGAGAATATATTCTTAAAAACTAAAATTTTGTTGTGGCCAATAATTGTCACAATATTTTTAGAAAATTATAGTAATTGGCCCCTTACGATGAGAACGCTACTGATAACTCTAAGGGCCCTGCTCCACATCAGCAGAAAACGCGAGCGTAAAGCAGAAACGTAAAATGGATTAAATGGTATTTCTATGGAAAGTACCCGGATTTTCGGTTTCTGCCTTCGGTTTCGGTCGCGTTTTCCGATGATGTGGAGCAGGGCCCTAAATGTTTAACAACAGAAAAATCAGATGAAGAGTTGTAATGTATGAATTAACCCAGGTAGCACAAATACCCTTTAAACGTTTTATAAACGTTTTTAAGCGGTTGTTACAACGTTAATAACCATTTTACAACCTTTAAAAAACGAAGTGTGCTACTTGTGTAAGTTCATGTCTCTAAAAGACTTCCAAAATATTTTTGGAGGCGAAATAGACAAGAAAAAGCACCGAAATGTCAGAAGGCAGTTTTAAATAATGCATGACTGTTATACAAAGTTTGGCGCTTTTTTTTTTTTTTTTTTCAAAATGATCTTTCTCAATACTACTCTACCAATACTGAAATACTGACTGCAATTATAACAAAAAATGCAAATCTGACCAGTGAAGATAATGTAACAGCAGCAAAAATTGGTATAACTCCTATGAAAACTTCTATAATTTTTGTACGCCATCTACTTCAAACGAAACCACTCATTGTAGCAAATTTATCGATGATTACCAAAAAAAAATACGCCAAAAAGTAAGAGAAAATTTCTTAATAGAATAGACAAAAAAACATTCTTTATTATTTTTGAGAGTTATCTAGCAGCTATTGAAAACAATGAACAAGAAAAGGAGCAAAATAAGTAAAAAATAAAGAAAAGAAAAGAAAACGGAATGGATAAGCAGCCGTACAGAAAGAAAATGCTTTAAAGAAGACTAAAACAAATAAAGATAAGTCGAAAAATAGAAAAGGGAAAGATAGAGAAAGATATTGAATGCTATAAGGTTATAATATACTTAATGAATGGAACATATATTCAATTAACGGTATAATACCTTCAGATAATGGTATACTATATTCATGTAAAGGTATAATATTTTTATATATGAATAATCCAGTATAACATTGAATGTTTACATGACCAATAACTGTATGGTTTCATGGCCAATAACTATGATAAGTTGGTCAGTTACTATCAATTTGATATTTTTATTTTTGCATTGACTTTTTCTTATAATATATATAAAAAGGGTTTTCAGACAGTATGAGTAGTAAAATACATTAATATAGTATCATATGAAATATTTTTTCTCATTTGAATGCACGGGCATCGCCGTGTGGGTACTGCTAGTTATATTATAAAAACAACAGTTTTTTTTTTTTACAGTGTATCTGTTCAACACGAACTGCGGACTGCGCTTTTTGCACGAGTGCCCGTTAGTGAAGAAAATTAATGTACTTCTGCAGTGAAAAAAAAATCTTTTATTTCTGAATTATGTTTACCAACTTCGAATATTGTTAAAAATGTCTATCTCTTTTTTTCATTTGATCATTTAAATCAAATATATATACAGGATGTCCACTCCAATCGTGGACCAATAGCTAATTTCTAAACCGTTAGAGATAAGCATATAGTTTATTTAGGAAAAAATCTCCAAATTATGAAAGGAATTTTGGGTCTATTCAATGTTTTTCAAAAAATCAAATTTTGAAAGAGTTACGAAATTTAAATTTTTATACAGCCCCCCAGTCCTATCAATCATATTTAGTAAAACATTCTTGACACTGTAACGTTTAAAACTAAAAAAAAATCACTCTTCTACCACAAAAATTGACCGAGTTATGACGTTTTGAAAAATCAAGATTTTGAAGGATTTCGCATACGGTCCCATAAGCGATCTCTCGATGACGTCATGAAACAATGCAAAATCTTGATTTTTCAAAACGTCATAACTCGGTCAATTTTTGTGGTAGAAGAGTGATTTTTTTTTTAGTTTTAAACGTTACAGTGTCAAGAATGTTTTACTAAATATGATTGATAGGACTGGGGGGCTGTATAAAAATTTAAATTTCGTAACTCTTTCAAAATTTGATTTTTTGAAAAACATTGAATAGACCCAAAATTCCTTTCATAATTTTAAGATTTTTTCCTAAATAAACTATATGCTTATCTCTAACGGTTTAGAAATTAGCTATTGGTCCACGATTGGAGTGGACACCCTGTATATTTTGATAATGTGTTTTTGTTATCGTTAATTAACATTGCGGTATTTTTTGCTAAAGCAATCAAATCTATTTCTCAAGTTATCATTATTATTACACTACAAAAAATGAACTGCTGTTTTTACAGTATAATACTGGTAGCCAAGGTACCAATTTAAAACTATGAAATACACAGCAATAAAGTGTAAAACTAGCAATCTTACAGGTTTTTTACTGTAAAGTTAGAGATTTTACAACTTATTGACGTAAAATTTAACTGTATTACATTCTGAAAAGGACAGTATAATATTGGCAGCAGAGGTTCCAGTTTAAAACTGTAAACTGCACGGTAATGAACTGTAAAAATAGCAATTTTACAGTTTATTACTTTAAAATCAGCAATTTTTACAATTTACTATAAAATTGGCTGTATTATACTGTAAAAACAACATTCATTTTTTTAACATTCAGTGTATTATTATTATTATTATTGTTATTATTATTATTATTATTATTATTATTATTATTATTATTATTATTATTATTATTATTATTATTATTGTTATTATTATTATTATTATTATTATTATTATTATTATTATTATTATTATTATTATTATTATTATTATTCATTAAATGTTTTTATTATTATCATTATTACTTTATTCCTTACCATACGTTTGTCTTTATAACTTCCCTGCTCTGTTTTGGAATTAAGCATTATATTTTTTCATTCATCGCTCAAAAAAAAAAAAAAAAAAAAAATCTGCTGCCAGTTGCTTTGTTTTTCTTAAATGAATTTCTTGATAAGACTTGGCAAATAAATAATTATGATTAAACATAGATAAGTAGGAAGTAATTTTAGGGTTAGGAGCAAGGAAGTATTAGTATAAATTTTTGAAGAAAAGAGCTAAAACCTTTCCACTATTAACGTTTAAAAAGCGTTAACTATTCAAATGCCTTGTTTGCTGATCTGGTTTTGCATCGCAGTTCCGCAAGTGCCGTTGCTATGGTTATGTTAAGAAAGTTAAGTACATTAAAAGCAAAAGATTTGCTAACTCAGGTTTCCTTTTCAATCCTTAATCGAACAAAGGATTTATTGAATTGTCAGCTTAAAAATAGGAGGTGGAGGCAGCTGATTCTTTATCGTAAAATCATTTTCTGAATCAACAGTCTTTGGTATTGCTTTCGTGAATTTTTTAAAACATTTAATCGAATGACCGGAGAATTACATGTAAAGCATTCTACGAAATACACTGCAAAAAATGAATGTTGTTTTTACAGTATAATACAGCTACTTTTATAGTAATAAACTGTAAAAATTACTAATTTTACAGTAATAAACTGTAAAATTGATAATTTTACCATTATAAACTGCAAAATTGCTAATTTCACAGCTTATGAAAGTGCATTTTACAGTTTTAAACTGGAACCACTGCTGCCAGTATCATACTGCTGTTTTTACAGTATAATGCAGCTAAATTTTACGGTAGTAAACTGCAAAATTTCTAACTTTACAGTAAGAAAAATTGCTAGTTTTACAGTTTATTACTGTTTATTTTACAGTTTTAAATTGGAACCTCGGCTGCCAGTATTAGACTGTAAAAACAGCAGTTTTTTTTTTTTTTTTTCAGTGTACCGAATCCTTGTCAGCTTTAAATAATTTGTTAGTCTTTTCTACGACACTTTATTTGAAGCTTTAAACATTTTTATTTTTAAAAATGAGGATAATTTATCAGCTACACACACACATACACGCACGCACACATATACATACAGGGTAGTTAAAAAAATAAATTTTCCTTACATATGACACCCAGGCGGCCTATCCGCTGAACCAAGCAAATCAGACTTTCACAAATCATACATGGAAGCAATGTTTATTAATAATCTAATTATAGTTTTAGAAAACTAAAAAATACGCTTTTAAAGTTATTTAAACTAAAATCGGGTAGTACATCAACAAGTAATATAGTTTAGCTTTTAGTATTAATAACAGTAATAAATTTAATGAAGGTATATTGCTTTTATATTTGCAAAGAATTCGAATTTTATCTTTTATTCAGAGTTACATACACACACAAACAACTGAAACACTTATAATACATCAATATATAATAATATAGTTTAGCCTTTAGCATTAATAATAGTATTAAATATATTACTCTTATCTTTAAAGAACGTGAATTTTATCGTTTATTCAGAGTTACATACATACATACAAACAAGCAACCAAACAAACCCACATGTGAAACTAATAAAATCGTATTAAAAAACAGAATAGCTCGCGTTTTCCAAAAAAAAAAAAAAAGCCGCATAATGGATTGTTCGTGTATTTTTCGCTGAAAGTGTGTGTTCTTTTTTTTTTTTAACTTTATGAAGGTAGATAAATTAATAAGCAAGTTATGGATTATGGCACCCCTTCACACATACACCTATGAAAAAAAACTTTGGGAAACAATAAGCATGATTTTAATGATTTATTTGTGCTTGTTCTGTTTGCTGATGTTTGTTACTGCGCTGCATCTTAATCAGCAAGTATACCAAAATTAAATAAAGGGAAAATTGGGCTTAAGCAAAACGTAGATATACCGTGAAAGATGGTCAGCGATGAATTTCTGAGATTTGCTGTAATACCAGGCCCGTTATTTGGGGGGGGGGGGGGGGGGGGGGGGGGGGGGGTCATGTGGGGGTCACTTCTAATCCCTTACTTTAAGAAATCAATGCATTTACAAATAAGTGGGCGTGGTTTTTGTATGTAATATATTTATATGTAAAGAATGGAAAAGAAGAAAAAGAAAGAAAGAGAAAAAGGAATAGAAGGAAGAAAATTCGTATTATCGCTACGCTTGTTCGCAAATCATAATTCAATATGAATAAGAATTCCTACTTTGTAAGAAGCAATACAAAATTTCCGAACAACGTTTATTAAAGAATATTTTCCATTTCAAATATAAAAAACCCTTTAATTATATATTTTGAATAAAAAGCTCATTTTTATCCAAAGGAAAACAAAAAACATCTTTCAGAAAATGCTGGAGAAACATAACTTCATCACTGATTGTTTGTTCAGAAACCAATTTATATTTTCAAAAATATTAATTGCATTTCTCTTTCTCGAAAGCTCAAACCTTGAAGTCTTGAACACAAAAGCTGCAAGTAAATTATTGTGGCCATACGTTTGAAATAATAATTAAGCTTCAGGGTACGGAAAAAAAATAAAGTTCCTGTTTCTTGCATTCATTTCAAGTTAAAGAGAGGAATCAAAGTTTTGTAATAGGTTTCCATGAAACGCTACCTTAAAGAAGATAAATCGAATAATATTTTTAAATGAGTGCAGTAAGAAATGATTTAGTATGAATATATTGAAAACTGAATTAAATACCTTTCAATACGCCAGTCGTTAGTTTTTGAAATAAAACCGGATAAACAAAAGAGAGAGAGAGAGAACTTAATTGAATTTTTAATAAATTTTTGCAGTAAAAATTCGCAATAAGAATCTTATGATATCAAATGAAAATTGTTGCTTTATTATATTCATAAGATGGTTACTCGAGAAGTGGAAAAGTATTCGATAGGTTTCTTAAAGTGTATTTCATTCGAAGGAAGAAAAATCTATTTTCAACTGTATAAAAGAGAGGACCATTCCTTAAGGCTTATGAATATAAAAATATCTAACTGTTATAATAATAAATCTGCTTCTTGTTAAAAAAAAAATAATTTTTATGTTTGTAGTATAATAATGTTTAGTAAAGTACAAAAGAGTAATTATACTTTTATCGTCAATTTTTATGTTTGCAACTTTGTATAAAATGAAAACACAATAAAAAGCAAAACCAAATAAGAGTATGAATAGAATTTTGCAAAACTACGAAATTTATTATTAATATTAGCCGCCCGCCAAGATGGCTAGATTAGCCAACTAAAAAAAATGCGAATTTCATCAAATGCTGATGTGAACAGAATAGGAAGAAAGAAAAGTTTCAAAAAATACTTGAAAATATCGGTAAACGTTTTTGAAAAACAGATATTAAAAGAAATAAATGCAAAAAGGGAACAAAAGCGACTAATTTTGTGTCCATCTTTGGGCCACTTGTATTTTTTCACGAGTTCTGTCCCAAATTTATTCGTTGAAAATCCTCCTCCAACTCCAGTATAGCTTATGCTGACTGCTATGTAAAAAAAAAAAGAAAAAAATAGGAAAAAAATATCGTAGGTCTGAGGGGGGGGGGGGGTGCT
>JAXGGA010022962.1:0-14170 GCA_038373865.1 Uloborus plumipes
TTTTTCTCTTGAGTCACCCTCCCATTTTGTTCTACCTAATAAGAGAAACTAAAATTAATTTTTTGAGATTTTTTGAGAAAAATTTAAAGGTCGCTACTAAATATTTAAAAAGGCTAACATTTTCCCAAAAAGTGATTATTTAAAAAAAATTGTAATTATTATAAAATTATATTTTTTTACATAAAAAGAAGAGAAATGAGGTTTTAAAGTCCATATATGTTACCCACAGATAATTTTATATCGTATATGTGTTACAATTTACTGTAGGGATGTGAACAAACAAGAGGAAAATTAGACAAAAAACACAGATTTGTACAAAATTTCTTTAATTGTCACAATTTTTAAAAATCCTATTACAGAATTAATATAAGCTTGTATTAGTTTTTAAGAGTCCCCAAAGAGATTTTGATATCACAATTAATACGTAAAAAACTCATTATGCAGACAGCAAAGTTGCTTTTCTGTAGTTCGTGAACTTTTGTATGAAGGACTTCACAAGAAGCAAAATATACTGCTTCTGGTCTTCATCTAGAGTCAGTATTTTGTTGTACTCTTGGATTAAGGACACCCCTCTCTCTACTATATTATTGACTACCTTAAATTTTGTTACTATCTCCTTACTTTGAATATACTCCTTGTTTTTGATCCAGTTTTTTTTTTTTTTTTTTTTTTTTTGAGGAAATCGGAGCTTAATCCGGTAATAGAAAATAATCATTTGGTATATTACTAGTGACAAAATCTTCTAGATTTTTATTACCAATGTTTACAGTGTCTACATTAATTCTTTTTGACCAAAAATATGCTCCTTCTTTTTTAAGAGCTTAGACCATTTTCTTTTAGTTTCATTTTTCACTTTTTCGTCAAAAAATGATAAGGCAATAAAGTATGTGGCCATAAATGGCCACATACTTTATTTATTGCTTTTTTTTTTTATCTATGACAGGGTTTACATCCTCATGCGTATTTAAATCTTTGAGGAGTTCTAAGTCGTTTCTTGGGGCTGAACAAGCGGATGGAGCTTGGAACCAATACTTAATGTAGATTAAGGCTAAAAATATAGATTTCTTGCAAACCTTTTCCATCTGTTTTGTTAATCTGAATTGTTTTCGAAACATTATAACAGTTTTGAAAACAATTCGAATATTTTCAGAGTAGATAGACTTTGCTATCCAACGTGCTCGGTGAAGACCTGCAGGCTTTTAAATGACACACCTTTCTTTATTTTTCTTTAGATTCTACCACTCTTTAAAAAGCTTTTCAATCTTATCCACAACATGAATTTACTGTTGTGTTGGGGAATTCTATTTTTATTTTAAATTTCCAATACATCTTTAGAATTCAAATGAGCAGCTTTATGGAATATGTTTGCTTTTCCTGTTCTGTGTAATAAAAAAATACGGAAAAAGTTTCATGTTTGGAAGGTAGTTTGGTTTGATTTAATGTTTGAGAAATTCGACCTACTAGCCATATTTCCGTCTGTTTTCTTGTAGAAACAGCAGGCACTGTACAATTTGTCATAAATAACAGTAATAAAATTATAAAAACCAAAAATTGAGAGTCCTCGTTCTAAATACATTTATCTGAAGTCTGTTAAAAACAGCCAAAACAAGTAATATACCCTTCCAGTCCATTCAAATTTATTTATTTATTATATAGTTTACTGTTTGTAATTCCCACAAATAAAAACTCTTACTTTCGAAACTTATTAGATTCACTGTACAAAAAAACAGAAAATAAATCATCCTTTATAATAAAAGCGAAATATAGTGTTTTGAAGGTTAAACTAACTGCTCCCACCTGCACTGATCATAGACAGCCACTACACTGACAAGCAGTGACAGACTCCTGAAGTTCGAGGGAGGGAGGGGGGTGGTCTAGAATGGGAAGGGAGGGGCTGTGTTGTTATATAGGAGTCTATTTGGCACAAAAATAAAGTGTTACGTGAGATAAGATATTTTTATAATATTAAAAATTACTAATGAAAATTATGTTGAATTTTAACATTTTTTTGTGAAATTTAAAGCCTGGTAGCGACCCCTAAAACTTAATGAAATCCAGCAAAATTTTGGTTTACTCGATTTTTTATATGAGAGATCAAAATGGGAGGGTGAACCGCAGAATTTTTTAACTTTCATTTTTAAGCATCACCCTAATATGTATATGTGATTTATAAAAGTGTTTCTTTAATTTTAAAAAAATGCATCTTATGGTGGTGTGAAAAGAGCAAAATTTTTATTTTCGATTCACCATAGCGCGGAAAGGTTACAATTGGTGAAAAGAAAGAAAGAAAAAGGGGGAAAAAATGAAATTCGAAAAAATAGAGAATTTTACCGTTCATTTGTGATTGATTAAAAATTTTTGCTTTAATGTCTTTTTACTTCTATAAAGCTCAAAGGCTGCATATTGCATATGACCAAGACTCATAAATTAAGCATAAAAACTGTTGAAATTGGATAATATATTATGATCACGGAACGAGATTGAAAAATTGGTGGATTTTAGTTTCTTGATTATTGTTTCCTTTTTTTTTAAATTTATGTATATATTTTTTTAATGTTGTAAGAATCTCTCAATTTTTTCAAATTTTTACGCCTGTTTCACTTTTGAAAGATCGGAAGATATTCGATTTCAATATTTCATTTTATGTCTCTTTTAAGAGAGGGGAGGGGGGGGGGGTATTTCTGATTCAGAACATAGAAGAGACTGATGCACTTTTGACAGATTTCAACTTTAAACATTTCAAGCTGCATCCAATGTAAGTGCCATCTTTGTGGTTGGTTTCAAAAAGTTTGTTAAGTAGGGGCAGTTGAAATAGTTAAAGTAACTTAACTGTTTTAAAAATAACAAATTTTGAATTTGTTTTGAAAATTACAGCACATGAAAAAGAACCATGTATTTTATATTAAAACTGCTTTTAAACATGTATTTTTTATTTTTGACAGTAAATTTGTGCCTTAAAAAATTGATACTTAAAAATAAAGTATGGACTTTTTTTCTTTCTTTTTTTTTTTTGCAACGAGCCAATTGAAAAATAAAATAGTTTTCCTAGTGAAATATTTTCTATTTGATTATTAGAAATACTTATGATCAAATGCATGAATAAATAAAATAAAGAACGAATAAATAATGAAACAATAAACGAATAAATAAGTTATTTAAAAATATATATGATAAGAAATACATGAATTAATATTAGAGAGATTAATTAAGAAAATAAGTGAATAAATGAATAAATAAAAAAAATAATGTACATGAATTAATTACTGAATGAGCTCATAAGTGATTTTATAAATGAATAAATAAGTAAACGAAATAAAAAGTTTCACTTTGACCCATCGTATACCTGACAAATTATGTTAACCATTCAAAATCAAAGCATGCCTAATGTACTAAACTGAACATCTGTAGATCTGAATCAATTCCTTAAATGTTAGTTTAAAAAAAAAAAAAAAACATTTTTTTTTTCATAACAAGACTTATTTTTGAAAAACCATAAAATCTTACAATATATGTATGTAATAGTGAAAATGACTTGTACTACGATGTTTAGAGCTATTTAATTTTTGACTGGAATCAACTATATTTTTAAGAACATAGATAAATATAGCTGGATTGGTGTCGTAGCAAACTGGAAAAATATTTAACAATTTCACTTTGCTTCATATTCCCCTATTTTTTTGTTTCTCGCAAATAAGTTTGTTTTCCAGTACTGCAAAGTCAAATTCAACTTATGATTTTTTAAATATTTTTTAGAGTACATAAGGATTGAAGTCAACTGCCAGATAATCTCCAGTGAGCTTAGACCAGAAAATATTAACAAAAGCATATAGTTATTTTGTTTTACATAGAAACATTGTGTCAAAAATACATCTCTGTACTTCACACTTTTTTTTTCATGTCTGTGTTCTTTTGTTTTCTCTTTTTTTTTTTTTTGAGAAGACATATGTATCTTGATATTCATTTGCTTGAAAATCTGGCAGTTGGAAAAAAAATGAAGACTGTAAATTAAGTCGAAACATCATTCTCTACGATTCCTTTTATTTACTGTAATCTTCTCGTAATGCGCCAATCCGTCAGACGAGAGGAGAGCGTGGTTATGATAGCATTTCACGGTTTGTTGACTGCAAAGTATAGGTGTTGGGAAGGGGCTATCGCCATACTAAGTTCCAATTTCCAGTAAGCGAAGCTGTGCATCAGTAAGTTTGGTATCCACAGGGAAGAAAACATACTTAGAAACGTCCGATGTTTTGAAACATCTGACTGTTCCTGCAGAATATGTTTGTACATAGCATGTTTTGTGAAAAATTTGTGTTAGGATATCGTTCATATTTTTACTTCAAATCAAAATATGTGAAAAAAAAACATAAAATTATTTTACTTCATGAATAATTACAGCTTTGTTCAACTGTTGTTTAAGCTTAATACAGACTGGTTAAAAGATGGAAAGCAAACAAGGAAAAACAATGTTTGTACTTAAACATCAAACTAAACTGTTTAAACGATGAAGACAAAAATTGCCTTACTTCACGAAACATAAAATCTCTTTTTAAACTGGAATTGAACCTTTAAACTGATCGGTTAATAGGTTTAATTGTAGCCTCAAGGGCTCTAATTATACTCTATATAACGAAAAGGTATTGAGACATTTTCAAAAATTCATTTTTACAAATTTCTCGAGAAGTATGAGTCCAATTGGTCTGTAACTTTTGTTAAGGTATAATTCAGCTAATATTTTCCAATTGAAGTGAAATCATTCATGAATTTAGAGGACCAGCAATAAATTGAAGAAACATTTTCTTTCTTTCTTTTTTTTTACTATTTTTTCATCATAAATAGCTGATGGGAATTCGCAATGCAAACTTCAGAAAAGCCGGCTTTTAGCTCATACACTGTTAAAAAAAACCTGAATTTTCAGGAAGATTTTTACTGGTTTTAACAGTAAATTTACGTTTTCGTTTCAAAACAGAACTTTTCCTTGAAAAAACGGAACTATTCCGTGAATTACCAAGTTGGAGAAACAAAAAACGGAATTTACCCGGTTTTGTGGTTGAAATATAACCGCACGAGAGAGTTAGATACAGTCTGAAGAGACTTGGGGCGTGCGCAGAAACGACGGCAGCACAAATGATTCATAACTGAATCAAAGTGCGCAGCAAAAGTAACGTAAAGTCATCGAGAATTAATGTGCATGTTTACGCTTCTGTGAAAGCTGTATTATTCGCATTAGCATGGAAAAGAGGACATCTGGTCTCGTCGTTTGTCATCACAGTCGAATGTTATTTAATCGTGTTCCTCAGGACGTTATTATGTGTGCGCCATTTTGTTTCAATTTGAAAATGCTTCGTCGAAGAGCGTTGACTATTGATAGCATTCGAAGAAGAATTGTTCCAGGATGCTGCGTAGTTAATCAAATTGACTGGAAAAATAATTTGGATCTTTTCATGTGATTATTCGGTATCCAGCATTTCCTCTCAACATTTTTAAGAAGACTTCGTTAATCGCAATGGATAAATTCAAAATAGGCAACAAAAGGGCGTGTTAGTGCATTTTAAAATCTACTCGCTCTATTGTTGCCTTTTTTGAGCAACAAAAAAAGAAAATTTTTATTTAAGAGGTAAGAATTTTTATTTTTGTTACTGCTATTTTTATTTTAATCTGTGTCCAGACTTAGCAGTTAGTTATTTCATGATGTAAACCAATTGTGCATTTTAGTAGTTGCATGTATGAACTTACTGGTGCTGAGGGTTAGTAAAATTTAGTGAAATGATTTTTGTAATTTTATATCAAGATTTAAAAGCTTAGTTTCAAAACTTAGCTTTTTTACTTTATGACTTTACTTCGTTAATGTGACGAAATTAATGTTGTCAAAACTACGAAAATGATTGTCAATTTGACAATACTAGGATAAAGAAATATTTCGCTACATTTGACGAAATTCATCCCCAAAAAATTACGAAATGTTCGCTCGGGGTATATTCTTGGAAGTGATTTCATCAAAAACAAAGAAAGTTCGTTAATTTTGAGAGTGCATTTCTGAAAGTGTTGATCACTATGAACACCATAACGTAAATATATATGAAAATAGAGGAAATCAGTAACAATACAGGAATTTTTTTTAAGGAACCACGAATGTTTCAAATTCAGAAAGGAAAAAAAGAACTTTCGGAAGAACTTACTTTTTATTCAAACATAAGAGAAAATATTTTTAAAAGAATGCACCTTGTTAATACTTTTTAATTTTTTGAAGTTATGCGCTCAGAAATACTATGCATTGATCATTCCATCTTCAAAATATTTGAGTATTTTATGCGAGATTGATGTAATCTTTTTAAAAAAATCATGTTATTTTAATGAACTAAAATTTTTAATGAAAAAAAAAGCCAATTCTTGTATTGCTTTAGTATTTTTTTTAAAGGCAAGATGTTTAAAAGTTTGAAGTATATGAGCGGATATTTTCAAACTTTTTCTAAAAAACAAAATTCGTAAGAGTTTTAAGTTTACATTTTTGCTCATCATTTTGTCTTATATATATATAATTTTCCGGTGAGCTAGTTTACGCTCCTTTTTTAATTGCTCTATTTTTCTGTTTCTCATTTTCCCATATTTTAATCACCCACATTTTTACATTATAGGCTTATACCTATACGCTTATACTTATATATGCAAGATGGAAAATTATTGAAATTTTGCAAAATAAACAAGCGCTTTTATAGCAGCTTAATATTAATAGCAAATAATATATGAAAGTTTAATAAATTAGTCCTTTAAGTGGCGCAAAATGTGTAGATTAGAAAAAACAACAAATGAACAAATTGAAATTTTAAGAAACTTTGAGAAACATTTGAAAATTTACGAAACAATATAAACATATAAAAAGAACAAACGAAAAAGATAAGGCAGCACATTACCCATGTTTGTTCTTTTTATATGTTGATATTGTTTCGCAAATTTTCAAATGTTTCTTAAAATTTCAATTTGTGCATTTGTTGTTCTACACAATCTACGCATTTTGCGACACTTAAAGGACTAATTCATTGAACTTCCATAGATAATTTGCTATTGATATTAAGCTGCTATAAAAGCGCTTGTTAATTTGCAAAATTTAAATAATTTTCCATCTTGCATGTATACATATAAGTCAAAGCGTATAGGTATAAGCCTATAACGTATAAGCGGGGATAATAAGAACCGAAAAAATGGAGAACGGAGAATTACGAAACGAAAAAATGCCTAACGGAAAAATGACGAACGCTCTGTTCGTCATTTTTCCGTAAAATCACGGAAATATAATTAACGAAACGGAAACACTCCGGCAACTCAGCTGCCGTATGTTTTTTCATTATTTTCAGGAAATTTTTTTAACAGTGTACCGCGAAAAAGCTTACGTAATGCAATATAGTTCGACAGTGTAGTTCCATTTTTAGTTCTTCAAGTTTTGGTTTCAGCATCAAACTAGAAAACAATTAATTCTGTATACTGTGCACATTTATCAGGTAATTATAATTTTTAATGACTTTATGAAACTTTTTTTTTTTTTTTTTGGAAATAAATGCTTGAAAGTGAGAATCATTTAAAAAGTCAATGGCAGTAATTTGGATGTTGTAATATACGCCACTCCCAAATGTCATGAGAATTGAATGCAGAAAAATTGTAAGAATTTATAACTGTTTTTTTTTCCTACAGTGGAAGTTTCTATTACAGGAAGAGTGGGCAAATTTCTGCCCGAATTTAGCGGACGGTTAAGATGTAAAGACTAAAAAACGACTCTTCATTTTGTAAGTGCATTTATTTATTTATTTATTGTAATAATTTCGCTCTTGTTTATAAAGATATTACCTCTTACACAACCCCTGAAATAGTTTACAGATCATTCAGAATAAAAAATAAATCCCGACAGTGCGAAAGTGGGAGTGCTAAGAGAGTAACAGAAGAATGAAGATGGAGCATGTCAATGTTCATAGTTAGCTGTTACCTCGTTGTTCTCAATTCGTTTTAAACAACTTTGCGTTTTTTTTTTTTTTTTAGAAGTCCTCTTTTTTTTTCTACCTGTCTACTTCAAGAGATAAAAAGGCGCCGTAGTGGAAAGCAGTGGTGCGAAAAGTGCTGCGACCTTACTGTAACAGCGTTTACTGTGCGTTAAGTCATGCCTGTTTGGCTTCGAAATGACATGTTAGCCGCTGCAAGTTGAATGCTGATCATCTTCCTGTTTTTATAGATGATTTTTTTCTGAGAGGACTTTTTATACAGGGGGTAATTTTCTGTTTTGTTTTTTCTCCCGATTCACCAGCCTTTTTCATCAGAAACCGATTTTCACTTTCCCCCTCCTTGAGAAAATAAAGATATTTTATGCTGAGGAAAAAAAATTAGCAGCCACGATACGGCTATTAGGTTACTCTGCATGAGAATATTGCTAGGCGAATTGCCGGAAACACGCCATTTAAAGTGTAATAGTAAAGGTGTGTATGTAACATAACGTTTTATTTTGTAGCTATTGTCTTTCCTTCCGTTTGGTAGTGTGAGAAAAAAAATTATGTGGAAAATAATTTCCATTGTTATTTGTGATCTGCATATGCATGAGAAAATTACATGCTGTCTTTTATTTTGTTATTACTTGTGGTGTTATAGAACTGTTACGTGGTCAGTTTCTAAATGCTATTAAAAACTATTTGAAAAATGTTTGAATAAACCATTATTTTCAAAAAACAATAAAGCTTTTTTGAAAGTGTTCGCAATATTTGTCAATAATATTGAAAAATAAAAGTTATTGCACCAGAATTTAATTGCTCTTTTTATTTGGTACCTTTATAAATAACAAATGAGTTAAAGTTATTACATTTTCTTTTTAAAAATGTCTGTCCAAATATACTTGTTTGTAAGTTATATTATTTAAAAAAAAAGAAAAGAAACAAAAAAAAAAAAAAAATGCTCACAAGGCTCAGGAATCATTTACTTGCAAACTCATCACTTAATGTGCCCAGAATTACTGTAAATATATTTCATATAAATGCAAAAATATATTTCACTGCATGGCAACTAAATTTTAGTTTAAGAAAAGTCATTCTTTACGAGTTCACCAGTAAGTTTTGAGTTTTCAATCCATAGGAAAAATACTCCAGATTTTTTTTTACGTCATTCGTTCTATGCAATGACACTTTTACTTTTTTCTGTTCTTGGTAAACTCGAAGATATCTCAGCAAACGAAAGTGGAGCTGAATGAGATGACTGAAACGAAAGTTTACCAATAAAGAGATGGGGCCAATGAGATGGGTACCAATAAAGAGAGGGTGGGTGACTTTTTTATCTGTAAAGCCCCCCAAAAATCAGTTTGCATTTTCCTGCACATTTTTTGACGTGCTAACCGACTTTTGTTGGTCAATGGTCTCACAGACTTTATTTCCGTTTCATCGGGATTTTTATTTACTAATTTCTTTAAAAATATTATCACCGTTTTAGGATTCTCAATAAAGTATGAAAGCCGAAAATATTAAAATAAGATTTTATGATTTAATGACACACGCTTAAAGATCTTACTATAATCCAATCGAGATCGGTTGTATTTCAAAATCAATATTTAAGTTCTCCTTTTTCTTACGCAAAAAATAGCTTTTACTTTTACGTTATTGTTACAAACTGCTTTGCTGAAAACTTAAAGATTAGTTTCGCTGCAACTATCGGGCTTTTTTTAAAGTAAATAATACGTTTTATAAATAACTTGACAGCAAAATTAAAATTAAAAAATAATAACGGTAAAAAAATTAAATAAATAAACGTCTTTGAAAGAGAATTGCTTCACTATTTCCCCCTATATTTTTATTAGATTAAATAACCCCCTGTCAGTACAACATAATTTTAATTAAATATTGCTTTTAATTTATCTTATATATATTTATCTAATTTATCTTATAATTTCTTACTTAGCAGAAAGAAAAGTACTCGGGACTGTGTTCATAAAACAAAATTTTAACTTGCCTACTAACAAAGTAAAATATAAGAATAAATAAGGCGATAAAATGAAATGCCCTTATTTGTATGAAATTTTAGAAATTTTACATAAATAACTACATATTTATTATTAATATTGTTATATAATATTTATTATTGTTCTTAGTGTTTTGAGAATTTTTTTACATTTGATACAGGTGCCTTGGATTTTCCACCCTTACCTTTTAGCTTTGAAGTTAAAATAGGAAAAAGATAAAACTAAAGTATTTTTTCTCTGATATTAGATAACACGTTTTATTTCATACAATATTGTTTATTGCATAAAAGAATATGGGGACAAACAAAAAGATAAAGAATTTTGAAAACATTAAGTGACTCACAAACGGTAACAAAAAAAAGAGAAAAGGAAAAAAAGACCCTCAAATGATGGAAAGGGATCAAAAAGAAAGTAACACTAAGTACAAATCTTACGTTGTAAAAGGGCTTCTTTACCTAAATGTCACTGCTAAAGTGGAGGCCAGTGGCACCAACAGACCCCTACAACAGAGCCGTCGGCCTTTGCCACTAATTGCGAAAAATTGCAAACAATCACCATGTTCAATTTTCAGTTGGAGGTAATGACGGCCAGCAGGGCAGGAAGGTAATGTGGCCGGGCAGTTTTGTGTGCCCGGGTCAGGCTCATCCCCCCGCCCCCTTTCTACCTGGAGTATGTTTTGGGACTCGGGCAGTAGTCGAGGAATTGAATAATGGCAATCTAATGACCCGTCGAACTTCGAAGTCGGAGAAATATGGGGTTTTAATGCACTGTGGTTAGCTTTTCGGCACGCTGCAGCCGCCAGAGTGGCGAGGCCATGGGTCAGAGGTCTAAGGCAGGCGGCAATACTTGTGAGTGAACAAGTTACGCGAAAGAGGGAAATGAATTGGGAAAGCTTGTCAGGAAATCCGTTAACAGGGAAATCGCATTTAAAGCGGCGGAGAAGGTGCAATTGAGAGGATTTATGTCTATTGTGGGCGATTTTGATGTACGCATCATTGTATTGTTCGTCAATGGTATTACTTGCTTGTTAATTAGTTGATGGTAGTTTCGATTGTTTGAAATTGTCTGCTTAGTTTTTAATGTTTTTGATAATGTCACGGCTGTGCTTTCAGTAGATATATGCTCTCAATCTGTATTTAACGAAGGACGTTGGACTGAAAAGAAATGGTGGACGGTTTAAAATACTGGCTTTTGTACACGATTAAAATTGCCTATAAGTAATTAATGTGCGAACGATGTATGAATTTCTGAAAAGTCACTGAGAATAACCCCATTTTTTTATTTTTGATTTAAGCAAATTTTGATGGGATTAGTAATACTATATATATTATAATAGTTCAATCCAATAATCTGTGACTTACGGGCTATATGAAGGCTGCCGATCTTTTGTTAGAGGTCCAATAATGCATTCAAAAAATTTGCCAAGTAGTGACACGAACTTATTTTTGTGCTTATAAAAAACTAAAAATTTTTTTTTTCCTTTCTGAGAACTATTATTATTTGATTGGGACCTGAAAACTACCGTTCTTTAGATGAATTCGACAAAGCTATTAAAAGAAACGACGTTACTTTTTATTATTATTTTAGTTCACTTCTTGTATGAATAATTGTCATTTAATTACCGTCGGAGTGAGGGAAAAATAAAATATGTATTGCGTTATCACTCTTTATATTTATTAAAACATAATTTAAGAGTACAGAATGTGATCATTGTATTTTTCTGACAAAATCAAAGGTCAAAAATGTATAAGTTTAATGCATCGAATAAATAGATATAAATAAAAGCGAACACTAGTTTTCTTAATTCTCTCCTCCTCACCCCCTACTGAACCGAATTGACCTTTCAGCCATGCATCGAGGTACAAAGGTTGCAAGTTGTTGAAGATAATAGTATCATAATATAACAAAGAAAAACTACATTTTTTAGCATTAACAACGAAATATTCTATCACAGAAATGAGTCAAAAGTCCCTTTCGATAGAGAGTTCTAAACTCTTTTTTCCTCAAAAAATTTTCATCTGAAAAACTAACGATGTGATTTCCTGAGACTTAACCCTTCACTGCACGGTGTGCCAGATCTGGCACAAACCAAATAAACCCCCATATATTCCTATGATTTTTAAATACAGTTAAACTGAGCTTTGTGTCCCTTCTGGAACATTGCTATAACAGTTTAGTGTGATGTTTATGCCCTAGTTAGTTGCACTAGTCTAGGTATTACAGTTCTTGCTTTTTAAAGAAAGAGTGTCTGCATTTCCGTTAGAAGTGTGCTTAGTCATTATTTCCTTTGTTCTAAAAATGTTTAAATACACTTAGTGGAAAGTTTGTTTATACCACTTATGGCACAAAACACATTGTAGATTATTACACTTATCGGTATACAAAGCATATGCTATGTGCTTTGTACCATATATAGAACAAACAATTAAAACATCATTTTTGGTGCACATTTTTAAGATTAATTTTTTTCTTTATTTTTCCTGAACTCAGGGCTATTTAAAAGGTAACAAATGATTTTTTTCATTAAAATATAAAAAATCGTGCAGTGAAGGGTTAAGAAAGAAATATCTCAGTGAGCAAATACAGTGTAAAATAAAACAGTAAGTAACCGCCCCTAAGCAAGGGCTAAGGCAGAAACATGCAATACACCGCCATCTCGGTTATTCCAGCCATGGACTGCAGTTTCGTGTTTATTATGCACTCATCATTGCTTCTTTAACCCTCGTGGGTTCCTTGGGGTCATATGCGACCCCAATGCAATTTCTGTTTAATATATCTTGTTAATTAACCATTTGTTTTCAATGGCATTTTGTGGCTTTTATTCTTCTAGTTTTCTATTCAAAATAATGCTATTATTGTGTTTTATTTTTCCCGAATTGCATTTTTTTGCACACAAGACCCTTGGTTTCACTTCCCCAGAATGCCAAAAAAAGAGGACGTTGCAACTTGTGTCCAAGAGAACTGGACAGAAAATGCATCGAAAAATGTCATAACTGTTTGAAATTCACTTGCAAAAAATCATGTTTTTTCAGGTCTGTAACAGTTGTAAATAAATCTACAGTTATTGTAAGTTTTGCTCTAAAATTTTAATTTTTAATGCATAAACTAAATTTTACTTTGACGTGTCTTTTTATTTTTATTTTTTTAGCATTAAAAAGTGTGTGAACTTAAATAATGCATGTAACATTCAATAATTATAGTAAATTAATTAAATGAAGCATTGGGGTCGTTTATGACCCCAAGGGTCTTGAGTGTAACTGAAATGGGAGGGACCCACGAGGGTTAAGAGGATTTCTGCTTCCTACTCGGTTATTTTCCTATTCCATGCTGATGAGTGCATAATAAGCACGAAACTGCAGCCCATGGATGGAGACTATTTAAGTAATCCAAGTGAAACGATACCTCTGGGGTGCTGGGCCAAGGGTTTGCTCGGCCCTTGGTTCTGGTTCAAAAAGAACAGAGCGCTCTTCAGGGCCCTACCCCGGTTAAACCACGAGTCGTGGTAGGTACAGGGGACCCTGGAGTGTGTGAAGTTCATGGAATGGAATAACCGAGTTGGCGGTGTATTGCAGTGTAAAATAGTCTCTTCAATAGAAGAAGAAAAATATTCTTATTCCCGACAAAAAATAGGGGAAAAAAAAAGAAAAGAAAGAAAAAAGTGGATATGAGTTTATAAAAAAAAAAAAACTGCCATTAGGACACTCGGCGGGACTGAAAAAATAACAAGTCGCATTACATCCGCACCGCCATTGGTAAGCCATAGGGTCTGGTGCTAAGACGAATGGTAGAAGTGAAGAAAGTATTCTCTCTTGTTTGTAAGATATCCTTAAGAGATTTCCCATCTTCAGAATAAATAAACATTCTTCCCGAAACGAAAAAGTACCTGAGGTATTATAATAGTAAATCTTTATTTTTGATTTATTATAATAATTCAGCTAACTAAATTCTTCTTGACTTTGAAAAGGAACTTTTACTGAGTTTAAGTCATTTCCATAGTTTCTTGCCCACCGTCTGATGAAATCCATCGGACATCATGGAAAACTTCTTAAAACGAGTACACTGTTAAAACAACAATTTCAAAATTGACGAAAAAATGCTCATTTTTGACAGCATGCACCCTTCAATATGGCTCCGACGACTTGGTGTTCAGAATTGAAACACACTAGTACTCGGGTTTGAAACCTTTCACCT
>JAXGGA010022963.1:0-14170 GCA_038373865.1 Uloborus plumipes
TGAAAATAATCCTCAACTCAATCCCCAGGTTAGACGTCATATTAGTATAGTGTGAATGGTATATTTGGGTGGGGAGGGGGATACTTCGTCTAGTTATAAGGAAACCCATTTCCCCACTTTAAATAAGTTTACTATTCATTTTGTACCAAAGAGTTTTTGTTTTTTTAAAACATTTTGAACAGTTTTGAATTAAAAAAGAGTGGTTGTGCGGGGAAGAAAGGGGTAGGGGGGTGAACCTGACAAATCTATAAGCTCATGCCAGCTCACTTTAAACATATTCATGTTTGTTTACTACTTTTTAGACCATCACGAGCAAGAGAACTTAGTATTTAAATAAATAGAATCTAAAAAATATCATTTTTTTCCTATACAGTTTTATTCAAAAATTCAAAAAAATATGATCCCATTGAGATCCCAATCTAAAAATTTGTACAAACATAGATGAAATACACAAGAATTTTTGAGAATTTTTTCAAAAAAATTAATTATATGTTTTTTGAGAAATTTAAATTTGAAATTTAAATTTCATTTTTTGAAAAAGAAATTTTTTATCAAATTAGTCATGTTGCATATCAGATTAAGCGGCAACTAACGTACTTTAAAATGCCATTTACCAAATCGTTCTATCTATATTTGGTGCCGAGTTATGGTCCCTTTTATGTACCCTTATCCATGGAAAAATGAGGGTTTTTCCAAAGTTCAAAGTCTCATAAATGAAAAAATAACAGAGATAAAAATCCAAAAATTGAGACTTTTGATTACCTCAAGGGGTACAATTGATGAGCCAAATGTGAAAGAAATACAAAAATGTAAGGTAAAATTTTTCTCAGATTTTGGATCACTTGACGTGGAATGACCCAATATTAGAATTTTAAATCGCAATTAGTGCATCTTTTCACCACATACGAGCATACAAGCGTAAGCGAGGTAAAGTGTCGAAATACATTATACGAATTCATCTCAATGTATCAAATGCTTCGACTAAACATGAAAAAACTTATAAATACTTTTAAAAAATAATACTAATATTTAAAAATATTTGTTAAATTAAATGATTTAACTTCATGACTTTGTTTTCAGCGATATTTTGACTTTATCGCAATAATAGTTTAAAATTCAGGCTTTAAGTAAAAGTCCCCTTTTTGCGTTACTCATTTTTGTTTTCGCAATAATAGTTGCATTTTCAGTCCTCAAATGCTAAGTAAAGAAAAATCACATATCTGGGCAGGGCAAAAAAAGGCCTTAAATCCATCTAAAGTTTTTAAAATGGAGAAATTTCACATGGCACTATGACAAGATAAAAAATAAATTTAAAAATAATCCTTCGAAAACTAGAAATCCAAAATATTTTACTACTTCATTATATTGTTTTTATTTGGGGGGGGGGGGCACTACCTAAAGCTCGAGTTCAATGTCCTACAAAGTCATGCCCTGTGTCTAGGTGTCACTTTTTTAAAACTTGTATTTGAAACATTTGTTGTTTGAGGGGGGTAAAAATTACTTCCCGTGCTGCGCTTTTTGCGATGATTTTGATAGACTCAATTTTGCTCTTTGCGATATTTTGGCCTTTTCGCACTAAAAAATATACATTCACTCTCTAAATATTAAGTACAAGTTCCTATTTTTGGGGCAATGCACAAGAAAAAAATGGAGATCCTAAATCACATGTCTGCGGATCTTTTTTTCCAAAATGCATTTAAAACACTTTATGTTTGAGAATTAAAAGAAACAAATTCATGTTTTATGCTTTTGCTATCATTTTAAGACTTGAAAAACGGTGATTCAATTATTTTGTGAGGAAAAATTAAACTTAAATACGATACGATAAAAACGAAATGCCCCCCCCCCCCCGTCCCCTGAAAAAAAAAAATAGAATTTGAGTAAAGAGCTCGTTTTATTAAAGAAATGTAGCCCCCCTGGTTCGATGGACACCCTGGTTAAGTACACATATAAATTCAAGCTTTGGGCATACCTTAAAGTAATTTCAATTTGCAAAATTTTGGCCAATTTATCAGTAAAATAAGGATGATTACAGATAATCGGCAAAGTTGCAGAGTTCCAATAACTGCCGATAAATGGATGCCTCTCCCAAATTCAAACTCAAAATAAAGAAAAAATCTTAACTCTCAATGTAAAAACATACTGAACCACATTTTCAGAACTTATAAACATTATGGCACACTCCGCGTTGAGAAAAAATGGAATAAACAAACAGCTTCTCACTGTCGAGGAAGACATCTCACGTCTTCTTACCCTGTCGTAAACTTCTCGGCGCGATTCTAGATACCTTAAATTAGGAGTGGCTTTGAGATTAGAGATTATTCATGTCTCACGAGATGTGACGTCACGGGGCACAAAAAACCCGTATTCTCGGTATCGATTATATTGACGATACAATGAGAGAAGGGCCCCAGGTGAGCGATACGATTCCTCCCACACTGTTCTACGTCACACTGCCCGCACAGCTGGTGTAATGGTCTGGGGGGGGGGGCATATCCTATGATAGCCGGTCCAATCTAATTGTGATGAGCGGAAACTTAACCGGCCAACGTTACGTTGATGATAATCTTCGACCCCATGTAGGATCTTTCCTAAATGGTCTCCCATGGGCAATTTTCCAGCAAGATAATGCTCGTCCGCATACAGCAAGAGTTGCTCAAGACTTCCTACGTCATTTTCAGACTCTTCCATGGCCAGCCCGCTCCCCCGACTTATCCCCTATAGAGCATGTGTGAGATCAGCTAAAACGTCAGATGCCATCGTGTCACTCTGTGCGTGATTTAAAGTTGGCTGTTACAAATTAATGGGCCCATCTGCCTCAGGACAACATCAGGCGTCTAATCAACTCAATGCCGGACCGTGTGGCGGCATGTATTGCAGCTAGAGGTGGTCCAACGTGCTATTCAAGTTGCTCTGTATTTGTGTCCTTGCACACCCTGTATTCGTTCAATTGTCTTGATTTTGAGATCAAGTGAATCTCTCATCTGTATCATTATGTGCATTAAATTTCATTTCAATCCGATGCTTTCTTCTTGGGTCGCTATTTTTAATGTGCCTGAGTGTATTTTAAGCCTGTAAATGTATTCCTTATTGAAGAACCATATAGTTGGTGAAATAATAAAGTTTTAATGAGTAGCAATCGAAAGAGCATCCAGAATACCCTTTTGACGCAAAAATTATTTGCTGTTGTGCACTCCTCATAGAGATAATTAGTCTTAAAGCCTGCTGAAATTTTAAGAAAAGTGCTAAATATATATATACTGATTTTTAAATGAATTGATCACGCAATTTCATCATCTCCAAGCAGCAGAATCCAGAAATATGTTTTACAGTGCAATTTTGTTTGCTACCGATTTAAACTTATTTTATTATTATACTATGTTATGATTTCCTGGTCAAGTACAGTCCACGTCACTATTGTTTTCATTCATCTTAAGGCAAAACTACTTAACCTTTTAATTGTCGAGTTATTTCGATGATTTGGGTGCACAAATGTTTACAAAAGCACTTAAACCTCTATGATAAATAGAGGAAGCCGAAATAAACTTATCCCGAGATATGTTCGAGTATAACAGTACACAACTTTAGTGCATTTTGATGTCGTTTGAGAAAGGGATGGGTTTTGGGCTTTTCCTCTTTAAATTTTCCAAATTGAAGTCCTGGCAGAACAATAGTAATCCCCCTTTGAACGTTGAGAGAATGTATGTCTCCCCATAGAAACTTTCGAAATTTCAGGTTCTAAAAATGCATTTGGGCAATTCCACGTGACTCACGTTACAATTTGACGTGATTTTACAAAAGTAAATGTTATATATATTAAAGAAATACCATGCCTGATTTAAATAAAGCTGTTGACAGTCATCTGGTATGCAGTGAGAACATGTGGATGTCAGCATTTTAAATTTCAACAGAAATAGATGGTGTTTGAACCTTAATTTAACATCGTGACTCACGTTACAAAAAAAAGGAACTCAAGTTTTTTGGATAATTAAAAACCTAAAATTCCTGCTCTCTCAGAACAATAAAATTTAAAAACTGCTTTTCATGGCACAAAATATGTTTCTAAGTTATGATATATACGAAAATTAAGTTCATTTTGCAGTCACTAATTAAGTTATTCAATATTTTGAGTGTGACTCACGTTACATAGTTTCGTGACTCACGTTACATCTCCGTTTTAGTCCTTTACTTTACATCTTATTTTGAAAATTTTGTGTAGAGATTTCACCTAAATTCAATTAAAATTAATGCTTAATGGCTTGTTTTCTTTAGTTGATCAGTTTTAAATACAGTAAAACCTCTCCGAGCTGTCACTTTTACAAAGCGGCCACCCCTCTTAACGGCCAATTTTTCGCAGCACGAATTTTTTGTCCCATAGACCTAGGGTTAAAATTCTTCTTAACAGCTGCCATCTAACCCCTCTGAACGGTCACAGAGTGGATTCATCAATTCAATTTTCCAAAACATATGTTTGTCTTTTTTTATACTACTTCCCATATTTTCTCTGTGGCTGCATTGTACTGATTTCAAATTCTCAATTCATACATCTGGAAACTTTTACAGAATATAACACACCATTACATTTCATCTGATACCAATCATAACATTTAATGTTGCATAATGGCTGTAAAATTAGTCGACTGCTGTCAGAAGTAGGCTCTTCAAAGAACTTACTTTTCTCATCCACGACTACTGATGAATAATTAAATTTTAAGCATCTCAAAAGAGAACAAGTGAGATGTTGACCTTGCTTTTTAAAATTTCTCTTATGTTCCAATTTTATATGTATAAAAAAAAATTCTCTCACTCAAGCTAATTTTTTAAATCATTTTTGTTTAGATTTTCTTGAGATAAATAATTTTTTCAGCATGAGTTCAGTGGACATTGAAATCTTCTTTTTAAATGTATATTACATTTACGGATGAGTATTGAGTAACTCACTTATGACTACAGTTTAACTGTGAGGTGAATTAACGGAATTTCTCCTTGTTTTGGCGAGTCTTCCTTAGTGTATTTACATATTTGTGTACTTGTTGAAGCGATATTTAAGAAGTTTGAATTTAGCCAAAATTTCCTTTGAAAGTTTCATATGTTTATTTTTCAGCTTATATTGAATTGCTAGAGGCAATATCCTTAGCTTTTCGACTTTTCTCGTTAGACATTCTTTCATCCAGAGACAATGTTTCTGTTTACATGCAATTTACTTCCCTTCTTGCATTAATTTTTCTCGGCATCTTTTCTATCATACTGCGGTTACTCGTTAAATATTTAAAAAAATTCTTTTACTGGAATGAAAAATCTTTCTTAGGTACGGAAGAAAAATATGTGCATGCATAAACACATGCTACACATTGGAAAGCTGAGGGCCAAAACAGGGACCCAGTGCACTAATTGAAAGATTATAAAACACTAAAAGAATTAAAATTACGCTATTTATATTTAATTTTATTAGTATTATTAATTATATATAGGTGTGTACAAGTGTTAACCCTCCCTTTAGACCCTAAAATACCATTAGGGCACATTAAATACTTTTAAGAAGTGAATATTAGCTTATATTGGCTGTAACTCACTTTTCGCGTTACTCACGTTACAAAATAAACATCCTTATTTTTTGAATAAAAAAGCAAAAAACTCTAAATTGGCCGATAATTTCTTTTTTGTAATATACATGAGTAGGAGAAACTGGAAAAAAAATTTCATTTATAAGCTATAAAATTTGGAAATATTAAAAAAATTAAGTTTTCTTGACTCACGTTACACAAAATTTGATAGTTTAAAAACTACTTAAAAAAATTATTTTAAGAATAAATTTCAAAATGTACTATTAAGGGGGTCTGGGACACATCTTGAAAAAAAATTTATTAAACAGTTTAGAATTTTGAAATTTTTTACGCTAATTCACCATCTGTTTAATAAGCAAAATCATCACATACAAGACAAAAAAAATTTTTTTTCAATTTTTTAACTTAAATTTTTTTCAAAAAAGGGGGGTCGCTTTAAATCGCAAAAACTAAAAATATTCTTGAACAATTTTCATTTTTTTTCTTCAATATAAACACAAATATATAAGCTTTAATTTGTATTCGGCAATTTTAAAAATAATAATTTAAAAAAAAATTAAAAATATTTAAGTAAAAATTTCTAAAAATTCGGAGGTACTTTTTTTTCAAAAAATCATATTTTTTGACCAAAATTTTTTTTTTAAATTTGCCGAATAGAAATTCAAGTAAACTGTTTGAAAAAACTGTTCTCCAAATTTCGGAACGTTATCCTTATTAGTTCTTGAGTTATAAGAATTTGAATTCAAAAGATCCGGAAAAATTGCATCATGGCGAAAAACGCATTTTAAGGGAAGTCATTGCTGTGTCAACAGTTGCCTGACGGCTACATTAAATTATAATATCTTCCGTTCTAACTAAGATAGGAACAAGATTAAAACCTCATTTTAAAGAGAAGAAAACAGAATTTTTTTTGAAATAATAAAAAAAAAATGCAAAAGTTGACGATTTTTGTGTCCCAGACCCCCTTAATAATTGTTTTCTTATCGAATAAATCTGCCAGGAAAAAATGCAATTAAATTGTGGAAACATTCTAAACCAATAAAATATGCTCGTTTAAAATTGTGTCTAGCAGAGAGAGACTTTCACAAGATTGTGAGCTCATATAACAAGTTCTCTTACAAAAAGAAAATGATTCGACTGAAGTTACCGTATTCTAATTTGTAAACTTCAATTAATATAGAAAACGTACAAAAAAAAAAAAAATTAAGGCAATTTTTCAACATTTTTTTTTTAACACCGAGTTTCCCCCCCCCCCCGAATTGCCCATTTATAAGCTATCTTTAAGAAAATCAGATTAAAATTGAGTTCAGGGCTCCTCCCCTCCTGGAAAGCTTTGAAGTTCAAATCATTAAAATACAGTTGTTGACCATCTTTGATGACAGGTGGGGAAAAGGAATGCAATTTGATATTCTCTTCTGAAACATTTTTAAAATTGAAGTATGTATGTCAATTTCAGGCCGTCGTTAAAGACCTGAAGTGAAGGCGTGGCGTTCATGAATATCTCTGAATTTTTAAAAATGAGGTCGTAGATTACCTTTTACAAAATTATGAAAATTGATACAGTTCATAACTCTCCATATAAGTGTTTTGAAATTGACCCCCCCCCCAAAAAAAAAAAAAGGTTAGGCAATCATTGATGATACCCTGAGAAAAAGGATGGGCTTCACAAAGTCTCCCTCGGTATTTTTTCGAAATAGATGTCCTAAAATGCAATTGTAGGACATCTTTGTTGCCACCTCACAATATATTTCAAAAATTTCTTTTATTTTTATATTCATTTATTAAGTATTTACTTTTTAATTTCTTTAATTTTTACTTATTTGCTCATTTAATATTTTTATTTTTTTTAAATTCATTTTCTGTGTGTGATAGTGCAAACTGCGTTTTCCTCCGGGGAGGGGAGTTGACTTTCTCTGGGAGGGCAGTGACCCCGGAGAGATACCTGAAAAAAACCCTGCACTAGACTCTTGATTGTCTTTGGCATGTGAACCTGTCTCTCTGTTTTTATGCAATGATGATGGGGCTTGCATTTTACAGCCTCGAAACAGCTGTTTGCTGTTTTAAAACATATATATTTGTACTTTTTCAAACATAGTCTATTTTTACTCATTTTAGAGTACACAAGTTTTTGACTACTGTTTTACAATTTAAGGCAGGAATTCAAGTGAAACAGGCAATCGCAAATTACAATCGCTACTGGAAATGAATTACATTAGAACGTTTTTTGATAAAAATATCGTGACGCCAGCGTGACATTTTCCTATGAAAAACGAGCTAGATAAAACGTCATAGCCTACTTGGCGAATAAGAGGAGATCGCTAACTGCTTGTGAGCTCTTATTGGCTCCACCCGTAGTGACGTCGGTGTCAAGTTAAGTTGATGATAATGTAATTCACTTCCAGTAGCGATTGCAATTCGAAGCGATTGCAATGGTGTTTCTCTTGAATTCCTGCCTTACACAACACAGCGATAATTCACCCTATGTACAAGGGTGCTATGTACAGCATTTCACTGATGCATGCCTACAAGGCAACTTCCATTTTTAGACTTCCCCGTTCTAACTGTACAACACAACATACTAACCTCAATTTTTAATCTTGATCTTTTTTTTTTTTACTATTTTTTAAAAAAATAATTTTTGATGTGAAGAAATGTACATTTGGGGAAAAAACGGAACATTGCATCTTCTGGCTGGAAGAACGGAAAATCGTTCTGAAGACGAAAGTCTTCGGGTAAAAACGGAAGAGTTGGCAGGATGTATCGTGCGTGCACCCTCAAACCTCTTGCCCACTGCAAGGGTGCTATGTACGCCACTGCTGCACCTTATTTTAAGAATTTTTGTAAAAGGAAATATGCATCTAGGACAAACGGTTGCAAAAATAAACATCTTGCAGGTTAAATGGGAACAACCTGTAAAATAGGATAGTATACTCCCATTTGTTTTAATATTCTTAGTACAATACTACAATTTTAGTTTGCCATGTCTTAATCATTATTGCTATAAAAATTATATGTTTGCAAAACTTTATATGTACAGCAAAACTTCCATAACCATAGATTGGAATAATTATTGCTTATTTTCATCTTCCAAGTATTTAAAATAAAAAACAAATAGTGTGAAACTTATGTGTAATTTTATTTTTAATACCTAATAAGTTCCTGGAAAGGAAGGTGGGGCAATTTCTGGACCATGTACTAACCAAGATTAAATATTGTAATGAACTAAATATTCTAACTTAATTGA
This sequence comes from Uloborus plumipes, assembly GCA_038373865.1. Lineage (NCBI taxonomy): Eukaryota > Metazoa > Arthropoda > Arachnida > Araneae > Uloboridae > Uloborus > Uloborus plumipes. The sequence goes on from JAXGGA010022963.1 coordinate 8,809, forward strand.
TCAATACCAATTTATAGGCTTAGTATTGATCAAACTATTCGTAATATTTAGTTTGTTTCTTTTAAATAAATGTTTTCAATATGCAGTAAATTTGGAAAAAACCCACTGTACCGACATAGTGGGTTTTTTTGGGCTGGGCCCGCTGCTTTAAACACTATTTTTCTTACTCGGAAACATAAATGTGGCCAATAACTCAGTGTGTCTTGTAAATAGTAATTTGAAAATTAGTTTGATCTAGCAAGAAAACATAATTAAAATTATGAAAAATAAGAATGTTCCAAACTGACTTTGAGGGTAGAGTTTGGATTATTTCGGCATGTGTAAAATGTGTATATAGTATTTCATTTGTTAATAGTACAGTCGAACGTCGGTAACTCAACACCCCCAGGGGACCACGATTATTTGTCTAATTAAACAGGTGTTAACTTAGCGAGGTTCAGTAATTTCAACTCTTCAAGTATTCATCTCAAGTCTTTCATCATCCAAAATGAAAGTGCGTCATCAGGTTTTGAAAAACTGGATGCAGTATTCAACAGCGATGTGGATGTTGAATCATTGTCAAAAAAATGAAGACAGCTGTTCAATTAACATTGAAAATCCCGAATTATCTGAAATTGAAAATTCAGAACCAATGTCTGAAAATCATGATTCTGCATCACAAAGTGTGGTTTGCAAACTTCCTGAATATGAATTTAATTATAATGATCCTGCATTGTGGCCCTCACAAATAACGGATGATTTTCGAGAACACTTCGTGCACAATGAAGTTAAGCAAAATATGAATTTTTTGCACGATTCCAAAAAATGTTTTGGAAAAATAGAGAGAATGTGCAACGAGTCAAACTTTTTTCGCAAAAAGAAAAATGGAGAAGTTGTGAAAAGAGACTGGTTGATATATTCTCCTAGCAGCAAAACAGTGTTTTGCTATATTTGCAAACTGTATGGTGGCACTCAAGAAAACTCAAGTAAGCAAGCATTGTGTAGAGATGGGTATTCAGACTGGAGAAATGTTGGAAAAAGATTATCATCACATGAAAATTCAGATTTTCACAGAAAATCTGTGCATTGTTTTCCGCAGCGCTCGATTACAGTAAATCGCATCGACTGTAATCTGATTAATCAATACAAGTCTGAGTGTGAGTACTGGAAAAAATTTTTACACAGAGTAATTTCAGCTATCAAGTTTATTTCACAGCGTGGACTTGCATGTTTTGGGGACAATGAGACTTTTGGTTCGTTGCAGAACGGACATTTTCTTGGACTTATAGAACTGTTAAGTTCTTATGATCCATTTTTAGCAGAGCATATACTATCAATAAAGGTAAAGGCAGTGTAAACTACCTATCTTCAACCATTGTGACAGAACTGATTGAAATCATGTCTAATAAAGTGTTTTTAGAAATAATATCAGAGGTAAAGAGTGCAAGATACTTTGGTATAATTGTTGATTCTACACCTGACATTTGCCATGTGGATCAACTTGCCTTGCGCTATGTAGATAAGGATGGTGAATCTGTAGAAAGATTTTAAAAATTTATCTCAGTTCATGGCCATAGTTCCAAACATTTGCACGAAGTTGTTGTTAATTTTCTTGAAAGTGCTGAAATTGAATTGAAGTATTGCAGGGGACAATCTTTCGACAATGCATCTAATATGTCTGGAAAATATACCAGCCTTCAGGCCCGTTTAAAAAATGATTTTCCCTTGATAGACTTTGTTCCATGTTCTGCACACTCCTTAAATCTTGTTGGGACTAGTGCTGCAGAATGTTGTTCTCAGGCAGTATCTTTCTTCGGACTTGTGCAAACTTTATATAACTTTTTTTCTGTATCGACTCATCGATGGGAAATACTAACAGAAAACTTAACTGCCAAATCTGGCAATTTAACTTTAAAATCCCTTTCAGGTACAAGATGGTCTGCAAATGCAGATGCGGTGAAAGCACTAAAAAAAATTACAATAATATTTTAACTGCTTTGTCCCTTCTTTCTGAAAACGATAATGAGAGTGCTGCTACTAGACATGAAGCTAGCTCGTTATTTTTGAAATTAAAAAAATTTGAATCTGCACTGATGACAGTCATTTGGGATAGCATTTTGCAACAAATGAATAGTGTCAGCAAAACAATGCAGTCTGTTGATTGTGAGATGACTGCTATTTTATCTTTATATTCATCATTAATTGATTTCATAAACATTGTAAGAAATGATTTTTCAGAATATGAAAATGAAGCAGAAATCTTCGATGGCACTAGGGAATATACAGTTTCTCGTGCAAGAAAAACTCCTAAAAAGCAAAACGCTTGATGAAAGTTCAAGTGCTGCTGCTGTTTTTAGTAATCATAGTAAAGACAATTTTTTTTGAAAACTGTGTTTGCTGTTTACGAATAAATGAAAACATTCAATGAAAATTTTTGACCAATTTTGTTGCAATGTACTTTAATAACATTTGGTAAATTGTGTGAAGCGCATAGTAAGACTTATAAAAATCTGGCTCAACAAATAACCGTAGAATATTGTAATGCAACTAAATATGTACAAAATTTTTATTTGTTAGCCACTAAGAAATTAAGATGAGAATTAATTTTAATCCGAATTCTGCTTGGGCACTTTTATAACTAATATTTATAAACTTTACATGTAATGAGAGTCTCTGAGGTGCATTATGTACATAATATTTATAGCGTTAATATGTATTGCTTCAGTGTACATAATTTCGTAGCATTTTCTGCATTAAAAAGCGGAAGGGGGGGGGGCATGAAAAGTAAGGGGGCCCCGAAATGAGTTTGAGCTTCCCCTAGCTTCAGAGGTTAATCGGGCCCTGAAGACACGCGACTCCCATACGGAAAGCATTTACGTTTCTACGGACTCGATATCACTAGTAAGGAACAAAGGATCAGAAGTTTTGTTAGGGGCTATAAATCCGTGAAACTGAATGAAAGAAGCAATAAACCCTCATTAATCCAGACCCCTTTAAACCGGACTTTGTTTAAACCGGATAGTTATTTGGATGTGCAATGTGCATGATGTATAAGTTAACGGCGATTTAGCGCAATGAGGTATTTTTGAAGCGCTAGTGCATACTATATGCATGTATACTAGGGTGGTCGCAAGGAACATGAGGGAAAAAAAAGATTTATCTAATGTTTTAAACGATTTTTTTTTATTTAGGAAAGGGTGAGATTGGGGGAGGGCAGTCTTTGTCTTTGAAGTTAGGTTAAGTGCTGGAAAAAAAAAAGTGTTGTTCAGTGTTGGGAAAAAAAAAAAAAAAAAAAAAAAAACATAACCTTTTCTACGTATTTTAAAAAACGTAGCATTAATTATTCTTAAAAAAGATATATCGCTTAGAATTTCTTTACTGTTCTTTCAGGAAATATTTCAATTCAGTTAATGAAGTTTATCATAGAACTCGACTCATATTTACTTTCACGTTTACATGCTTTTAAGTTGGGGAGGAGCACAAAACGTATTTCTTATCACAGTACCGACGATGGTAAAATGTGTTTATGCTGGTTTTAATACTCATAAGTTTGGCATAGTTATGATCATGTGCTCTTCTCAAACAAAGCATTTATTTTTTTAACTCATAAATCAAAATTTCACCACAATAATGATGCTTTTTGAAGACAGTCTTCATTTATGAAATATATATGATTTTTTTTTTTGGAGAGAATGCTTTATGAAATATATGGTTTTTTTCTGTGGAGCGATAATAGTGAGACAAAAGGATGAAAATTAAATTAAGTTTTTATTAAGATTTTTACACCAAGAAACTTAGATTTGCTAACATTCAATTTCAGTTTTTTTTTCCGTCTAGTATTTAGAAGTGAAGTAGGGTCAAGATCTGACTTCCTTTGAAATTAAGTACGCAGGAAATGGCTATTGAACACTGTAATGCAGTCGAACTCACTTATAACGAGTGCTAAGAAAGTGCTATATTTGCTCGTTATAACCGAGTGCTTGTAAAAATGAGTTCAAGCATTAAATCATAAAAATTCGCACTAATTAGCTTTTTTCTGCACAGTAAAAGAGAAGTTGGTTAATTTGATTTAAAGGGTCTTACTGTCTCTTTGTAGTGTTTTACTCATTTACATCCTTGGCGTCAAAAAAATTTTGAAGTTTTTCCTCACATCAAAGTCATCAAGTATACTCCGGGTTTTTCAGCTTCAAATTTTTCACACTTACCGATCGTTACAGCTTTAATTTTTTTTCTGCATCTTTTTCTACAACTACATTAGCTTGACTTTGAGTGACAATATCCTTGAAAGATAGCTTGAAATTAATAACACTGGTTTCAACAAATACATAAACTTTAAATTTAAATGACAATTCAATTTCTACTTCTCAAATTAAGAAAAAAAAATGAAGAAAAGAAAAAAAGACGCTACTACTTGTTCCTTGCAAGAAGTTATGAATCATCAGTAACTCTTTTTGACGTTACAAAAGGTATTTTTTCCAATAAGCTGGACTGAAAGTTAGTAGAAATTTTGTGAACTACAAAAATATTTCGTACTTTCAGCTTGGTTTGCTCGCTGAAAGCGAGTTATGCTCCCATTGACTTTACTTGTTATGAACCAAATACTTAATCCTAGTTTTCTTTAAATAAGGTATAGTTATAAGCAAGTTCGGCTATAGTATATAGTAAAGTAGGACTGTTAAGAGGATATAGACTGTTAAGAGGATATTTCGCCGTCTGTGCACTCAACTGCTCTCCTAACAAGAGGATACAACTAGATTTTTCTTGAAATATCTCAGTTTTCTTGAAATATCTCAGCAACTTCGGCAAATTCACACTGATTACTTTAAATCTCATGGCAAAAAGCATTTGCAAGAGTAACAGATTTTTTTCTATTGCGGCTTTGAATTTGTGGCAGGGGACTGTTTGAAAAAACTCCGGACAGAATCTATATGACAATATTAAGTTTTAGCAATATTTAATTAGACCTTATTTCATAAAAAATTTATAGTTACATTATTCTATTTTTAGATATTAATTTCAAAATTTATGTAATGTTAATAGTTTTTTTTGAAATATTGCCTTTAAATGTTAGACTATAGGATTGGGACAGCCAGGGGACTGTGCCAACTTTTTGGTGCTTAGATAATTTCTCGAAGAAAAATTTAAATTGTTATCGCTCCAAATACAATTGGGCCACAAAGTAACAATGCTAAACTTGAACTAAGAGAAATAATTACTTTATTACACTTTATTACTTTTAAAATACTCAGTCCAGATAGCCAATTACGAGTTTACAGAGAAATGCCCATGCCTGCCCATATCTTAAGACTGCAAGGATACTGGTTCTGTAAGAGATGCTAGGCTAATATTCAGCTTTAAAAGTAATTGTCCAGCTCGAAGTTAA
>JAXGGA010022964.1:0-14170 GCA_038373865.1 Uloborus plumipes
AACGTTCAACATTGAACGAAAAATGGTTCAAATCAAAAGCGAAATATGGGAATGAACCTCTCCGAGGTCTTTTGAACAAAATAAAAGTTTTTTCAATTCGGACGGTTCACTTAAAAGTTATTAGGTGGGGAAAGGTTGCTTGAACGGTTCAATGTTGAACGAAAAAAATGTTCAAATTGAGAATTTAAATATGGTAATGAAGTATCCTTGCTGAGATCCTTCGAACAAAAAAAAAAGTTTGTTTAAATCGGACTGTTCACTCAAAAGTTATTAGGGGTGACAGCTTGTTTGAACGGTGCAATGTTGAACGAAAAATTGTTCAAATCGAAAATGTAGATACGGGAATGAAATATCCTTGATAAGATCTTTCGAACAAAAAAAGTTTGCTCAAATCGGACTGTTCATTAAAAAGTTAGTATCGAGGGACAAGTTGTTTGAACGGCTTAAAGTTGAACCAAAAATTGTTCAAATTGAAAAATCAAATATGGGAATGAGCTGTACTCGCCGAGATCTTTTCAACAGAAAAAAGTTTGTCCAAATCGTAATGTTCATTCAAAAGTTATTGGGGGGGGGGGGAGAGCGAGCAGACAGACCGACCGACACACAAATTCCCCATCTCAATGACCCTACTTTCTAATTTTTAATTTTTCAATATTTATTTTACTTTTTTATTTCTTTTTGACTTTTTTTGGACTTAGCGATATTTCTTAGATGCATTAAGCCACTTTTAATGCTTTTTTCGTCTTTCTTTTATTTTTAACGGGAAAGTAGGCTAAAAAACAAAAAGTTCTGATGCTTCTGTGTGTGTTTTTTTTTTTTTTTTTTAGTAAACAAGTGTGACATTGTGGTTGGAGAGATAAAAGTTTTAACTGCTTCATGATATAAAAAGTAAAAATCGAATTTTTGGTCCAAATGACCCTACCTGCTCCCATTAAGGAATTTCTACCTACACTGCAAAAAAAAAGCTGTTGTTTTACAGTATAATGCTAACAGCAGAGGTTCCAGTTTAAAACAGCAGAAGTAAAGTAACAAACTGTAGACTAGCTATTTTACAGTTTATTACTGCAAAATGAGCAATATTACCATAAAATTAGCTGTATTATACTGTAAAAACTACAATACGATGCTGGCAGCAGAGGCTTCAGTTTAAAACTGTAAAATGCACAGTGATAAACTGTGACATTAGCAATTTTACAGTTTATTATTTCAAAATTACTGTAAAATTAGCAATTTTACAGTTTATTACTGCAAAATTAGCAATTTTACAGTTTATTACTGCAAAATGAATGTAATGTTAGCTGCATCCTCTTCAGTCCCAGCTGAAGGTACACATTAGGGTGGTTCAAAAAAAAATTTTTTTTGCTACGGACCAAGGCGCACCCTTCTTTTCTTACATTTATGTATGAGATCACTCCCATAAAATTTCAGCTCCCTACTCTTAATGGAAGATGGTGCTCAAACACCCTTCATTTTTCAGCTTTTTCGTAATTTTCACAATTTTTGAGTTTTTCAGACTAAAGAGACCATTTTCTTAGAAGAGTTTTTTTTAATTGTTCTCATTTTCCAACGCATAAATATTAGTTCAAACAGTTGGAAAGTTTCTTAATCGTTTGAATCTATATAGCAACACCTTTGATACAATTGATTATTTAGTAGGTCGCAGCATACAATGTAGATTGCAGTACTACTTGTCTACATGTTGTGCTATGATTTTCAAAACTTACGCTTGCCAAAATAAAGTTGTGGAAGAACTGTGCAAAATGTTTTTTTATGTTTTTAAAGTAGTGGGATGCAGAGAAAAAAATTGCAAGATTTCAAGTTTTAAACTAATAGTGCTAACAGTATCACAAGAAGAATGAATTAAATTATAAAAACTAATTGCACAAAATATAGAATTGTAGCTAGTCTGGCATAGAACTAATCTGAAATTTAGGCAAAGATATTTATTTCATGCTTACTTTGGCCATCATATTCCTCCCAAGTTTTATTCTTTTTAACAACTTTAAAGCGAAAAAATGTTTGGTAAAGAATTAAACAAACAAACAAAAAAAAAAAAAAAAACAAAAACAAAAATAATGTTGCACATAGAACTTAAAAAATACTATAACAAGTTTGAAGCTTCAACTGTGAGCTTTTTATAAATCTATAGATAAATCTACGATCACTCTTGCTGATTATAAAGAGATAATTGATTTATTATTAGTCGAATAGGGAGCCTATCTGAGAAAATCCAGTCTCTTATATGCCTCAAAATATTTATGTTCCTACATAAAAAAGAGATTTTTCATTTAATCATGAGAGAAATAACCTAGGTACAACACTTTCTACAGTTTCAGCGCCTTTCTGTACAGTACAACATATAGATTGAACACTAATAGATGCTCTATTTGCTTTTAAAACTTCTGGGAATATCTGAACTTGAAAAAAAACCTTATAAGATATGAACGAGGAACGTTATACGAACCTGGAAATTGAAATAACAACTAGGACAGTTTCATTAAAATACTTGTGACACATTTCTGGTGAATTAATTAGTTTGACTTAGTTTTTCGTATCAAATTCTAGTTGAAAGAAAAGCGTGAAATATAAAAAGTGTAGTACAGAACAATTGGATTTTTTTCAAACATGAATATTAGAGATTATTTTCTGACATTCTTCGTCCTACGCCTCAACGAATGCAAATATAATATCAATCACAGAATTAAAAGAAAAAATTAAAATAAATAAATAATGGTAAATAACGTTGCTGAGGAAAATGTTCAAATAATTCAAGAATTCAACAGATTTTTTTTTCAATAATGTGGACAATAAGCAGTTTATTTTACCTGCTGTTGAAGAAAATTGAGTACTTATCCTTGCTGAGACAATAAAATGTTCAATACTAAAAGCCTCTCTCTCCCAAAAAAAAATCTATATATTAATATACATAGAAAGTTGAATTGCATAGCAATAAGTTTAAATGTTTTGGCTTTATATAAAAACTTCTAGCAAATTTCAGTATAACAACACTGCTTGGCGCAAAATGAACTTCAAATGTATCTGACACTATTCTTGCTGTTTCTTATGTAATATGCCCCACTAAATCCAAACATGATATCCGTTTCCCCCTTCACGGTAATCACTCGAACATAACTGGAATGAATATAAATAATACTGAATGGTTCTTTACTGAATTAAATCTGCGGTACGACTCATATGTAACATGCGATGTTTCCAAGATTTTAGAAAAAAATTTACAGCTTGAAAAAAATTTAGGTCGTGGGAGTCATAGAAGCAGTCCAATATTATTGTGTTGCATCAAAAAATAAGTAACATTTTGAAGCTGGAAAAAATGAGTTGTTGATGATATGTTAAATATTTTATGGAGGGTGGGGGGGGGGGGATACCCCCATGAGTCTCCTAACTTGCGAAAAGTGTTTATGACTTTGATTTTTTCACTCTCTAGCCCTATAGAAAAATGTTAATGGTAAATATACTGCTTCCTTCCCCTCCAAGTAATATCTATGAAATTGTCGAAATCTGATGAAAATAGGAGTGGAGGGGGGCGCTATTTTCGAAAAGTGGGAAGCAATGGGAGGAAAGAGTGGTCATATTAGGATTCAGGGGATCATTGAACACAAGAATCAGCAAAAATGATAGCAAACACCCGGAATTTTTTTTTTTGCCGCTCAACCGAAAAATGTTTGAAATTGACAAAAACTGGAGAACTGTTTGAGCTTTGAGCACCGTCTTTTTATTTAAGTAGGAGGTTGAAATTTTGGCAGTATATTAGGGTGGATTAAGGTAAAAAAATGAGCCACCGCCGTGACCTCTAGGACAAAGTTTTTTTTTTACCATAGGTTTGTGAACCACCCTAGTACACATATGTGTACCTTCTAAGTTTTTATTTATATCTGGTTTCACAGCAAATAATAACGGAAAAAACTATGCATTATAAAATCTAAGATTGTAGCATTTATTTTTCATCAATCCCATTTTTTTAGGTATTATTCAGACCTAACAAAAGTTTAAAAACTTGAAATTCAAATGGTTGAAAAAATCAGGACTGAAGAGGGTATTATACTGTAAAAACAACATCTATTTTTTACTGTGTACACCACAAAAGAAAGATATATTAGAGTCAGACGTCTTAAAATTCATGTTTTTTTGATGTCTAGCTCTTGAACTATAGAGTACTCAATTCGTGATTGCGAAAAACATAATTTGAGCTCAAAACGTCAAAATCTTAACGAAGGCCAGTGGCTACATTTTTTTCCCTTCCTAATTACCCGCAAATGGGTCCAGCAAGTATAAGCTCCACCAGACCAAGCAACTCAAAACAGAGACCACCTCCAAGCTTGCTGGGGGGGGGGGGGGGGGGGTCAGCATTTTCTTGGAAGACTCGATTCAACACAGGAAGAGGGGGTGGATGGGGGGACGCTTAGGGGAAGGAGCGCATCGTAACTAGTTGTTAAGTATCGCGTCATTATCCGGTAATGAGAGTGTAGGTATGGCAGGAACAGGGTGGGGGAGGGAATGTCCTTGAAGGAAGGACCACTTGGGCCAGGTATGAAGGTATCATTCGCCTTCGCTTCTCATTTCAGTCTGGTTCAGCTGTGTGCGAGCTCTATTAGGAGAGCAGGCAGAATTTTTTCGTTACGAAATCTCAGGAATTTAGGTGAGCAATCAAAGTTTGTCTATACGCTTTTACTAGTTTCTCTAGTGGGTTTGTAACTCTGAATAAAAGATAAAATTCACGTTCTTTGCAAATATAAAAGTAATATATTTAGCACTGTTATTAATACTAAAGGCTAATATATATTATTACACTTGGATGCGTTCAAGTGCTTCAGTGTAGGCCCCTATATCTATATATATAAAGATGACGGTGTTTGTTTGTCGTTTGTACGTTTGTAACCGCTGGCCAGAAGCCCCCACAGCACCTACAGACCTGAAACTTGGCTCAAAAATTCGAACGTACCCCGCCCTCGTGCACCTCGAAGCCCAAATTTTTAATTTCGAATTAGTTATTTTTAAATTAATTAATTAGTCTCATTTTTGGTGTATCCGCCATAATTGAGGGGGGAAAACCTTCCCCCACCCCAAAACATTATATATCGTTGGAAAGGGTTTTTTTTTCTGAAAAAGAAAAGTTTTAGCACGTTTCTGTCCGTTAATTAGGACAGGAAATATTAATTAATCAAATTTAGTCAATTTTCAAGGCCTAACTCTACGCAGAACTGAAACACTAGAGCCATTTTCCTGATCAGCTGCTCTTTTGTCCCTGAAGTTACTTTGTGGTTTAAATTTGCGTATAGATTTAAGCCTTGAAAATTTATTCAATTTGATTAATTAATATCTCCTGTTACTTACTTAACTTTCTGTCTCTTATATTTATTTGGCGAATTGATTTAAACTTTAACATGACTTTAAGTGGAATTTAAAAGGTTGTGGAGCGCATTTGAACTAAAGGATATAATATTTTTTCTTCAGAGGAGGTTAAAGTGAATTTAAATTTATTAAGTTGACTTCCTCAAAATTCGGGGTTCCCGAAAATGTCACAATGGAACTATCATTGTTAAAAATTTAGGGATGTCTGTTCAGTTCCTCTTCGCATTTGGCGTCGTAAAGTTTGGCGACAATCAGGAAATTTACCAAACCTCCCAGCCAGTGAAACACTACTTTCTCCAACTCAAAGAAAAATAAAACGGTCTGGGAAGGAACAGTAGTTGTTTGCAGTTTAAAGCGTATTTTATTGCATGTTTAAAACATGTATTTAATGCACTAAATTTTTAATAATAATAGTTCCATTCTGACATTTTCTGTAACACCGCTATTCAGTTAACCGGGAAATTTTCCAAACTTCCCGGCCAGTGAAATCTTGATTATTTGAGAGTCACTGTTAGATTTTAATCTTTTCAAAGAGATGGTACGAAAGACATTATATTTCTTTCCTTTTAATGTTCACATTAAAATCATGGAAGAATGTTTGTAGCTGATCTACCTGATACAATCGGTTCCCTATGTTAATAAATTTAGATTTGGCGACCAATTTTACATTGAAATTACGGTTAAATCGGTGAATTATATTAAATTTCAAGGGCAATATTGCTGTGGTCGTTGAAAGTTTTTGAAAATCTTGGCTCTACAGTTGTGTCAAAAGTTCCATTGAAACGTAAAAATTTCGCTAAAAATAAATAAGTTCCTCACACACACACGAAAAGAAAAAAGTCTTTAAAACTAAAATAATCCTCGCATTGAACACTACAAACTGAAATGGCATTAAAAGTGTCATCAATATATTTTAAAAGGTCGTGGTGCACATTTGAATTAAAGAATATAATAATTTTACTTAAGAGGGTGGAGTGAATTTAAATTTATTCAGTTGACTTTCTGTACTTTTTTGCACGGGCATCGCCGTGCGGGTACTGCTAGTAGTCTATATAGCTGTTCTAGTTTCAGTTGTTTGTATGTAACTCTGAATAAAAGATAAAATTCACGTTCTTTGCAAATATAAAAGTAATATAGTTAGTACTGTTATTAATACTTAGGCTAAAATCTATATCTATAAAAATGAGTGAATGCTTGTGTGTTTGTATACTTGTTCTCTATGCAAATCCACAGTTTGCATCAGATTTTCATCAAACTTAACACAGAGGTTCCTTGATGCCCTAGAATTCTCATAGGCGTGGTCTTGACATTTTAAAAAATCTAAAAAGCTCAAATTCAAGTTTTTTGTCAAAAAATGACCCTTTTATAGGAATCTAGCCTATTATTAGGCCTATTTTTTTAATCGACATGAGCCTTTAGGTTACAAATTGATAAAATTTATGGTATTTAAATATTAGCATTTCCCAACAAAGATTAAAATTAAAACAATGAATTTTCATTTCAAGGCTCACCTATTTCATTTTAGCATGAAATAAGTCAAAAACAATTATAATTCATGTTCTCATTTGGCACAAAATATGTATGATACAGAAAATTTTTTTCTTATCCTCCTATCAGAGGAATTATCCAAAAACATGGATTAAAAGCCTTATACATGTTTCGCTTTTAACTGGTGCTATTTTTCTGTGAACTTTCCGTGATAATTAAGTTCTTTTGGGAGTTTGTACCTAGAACTTTTTGTACAACCATGTGGACTGAATTCAACCAAATAAGAGGTATGTTGCAATAATAAAATGGCCTTTAAAATCAGAAAATGGCCTGAAGGTGAAACTAAGAACGTTGTTTATGAACAAGTTTTGTGTTAAATGTTTATTAGAATTTTTTGAGAAGCTAAAGTTTTATATTAATACGCACCCGGGCAACGCCGGGTATAAAACTAGTATATTATATGAACTATATTACTATTTTACATGTTAATGCATTATAAGTGCATCTAAAAGCGTATTTTTTAATTTTTTAAAACTAATTTTAAAGCGGATCCGAAACTGAGCGAAATGCGCTCCCCAGAATTTTCAGGTTCTGTGAATTATTGCAGTGCTTTAGTTTACTCTTTAATGAAAGTTTTAAATATGTATTGAACGATTTGTTTTGAATGAGCGAAAGTTTATTTATTTATTTATTTACTTGTGTTCCTACGGCGTCATTGTTTCTGTACCTCAGATCCTGACTACTTTAAGTCCATTTTCATTACTTTTCAGAAGAGCTCAAAAACGTGTCTGCTGTATACAAAGTTTGGGTCTCGCGTTCTTTTAACTCAGCTACATAATTGTGAAGGAATAGTACACTGTAAAACATATATGTTGTTTTTACTGTATAATGCAGCTAATTTTATAGTAGGGGGCATTTCACGGTATTTGTGACATAGGGGTGTCCGTAACAAAACTTTTTAAAAGTTTAAAATTTTTTAAAAAAAGAAAAATTACATTCTAAAGTATATGAATATCATATTGTTTTCATAGTTCACTTTATATTATGTTTGTAATTGCACTCAAAACATTGAAAATGCAATTTTCACCGTTACGGACTCTACATTGAATTTTTCTTTAAACCTAGCTTAAACCGATTTTTAAGCCAAAACTGGTACTTGAGAAAGATAAAGTAAAGGCTCACCTCTAAATGATGACTGTAGAGTCCGTCACAATAATTGGAATAAAAGTTTAGTTTTTAAAGAAAAATTCAATGTAGGGTCCGTAACAGTGAAAATTGCATTTTCAATGTTCTGAGTGCAATTACAAACATAATATAAAGTGAACTATGAAAAAAATATGACATTCATATACTTTAGAATGTACTTTTTCAATATATATAAAAATTTTAAACTTTTAAAAAGTTTTGTTACGGACACCCCATATCACAAATACCGTGAAATGCCCCAGTAGTAAACTGGAACCTCTGCTGCCAGTATTATACTGTTGTTTTTACAGTGTAATACAGCTAAATTTGTGGTAATAAACTGTAAAAAGGTAGTAATAAACAGTAAAAATGCTGCTTTACAGTAATAAACTGTAAAACTGCTAGTTTTACAGTTTATTACTGTGCATTGTACATTTTTAAACTGGAACCTTTGCTGCCAGTATTAAACTACAAAAACAACAGTTTATTTTTTGCATTGTAGAGTAACGTTTTAATTGGTCGATGCGGAATGAGATTCTACATACGATGCAGTAACCATCTGAAAATCGGCATTTTTGTACTTACGCTAGTCTGGCTCAGGGTTTAGGCCGAGTTGAAAAGTTATTTTGCAAAAACGCTTAAATTGGAGAAAAGGCTTCAGCAAAATGTTGAAATGTTAAAGGTTAATAAAGAATGAATATGTTTACATATCTTTCCACATGCCTCTATGTGCTTCATCTCCTGTTGTAAGCTAAATTCAAAGTTCAGCTATTGCATCTTTTTTTTTTTTTTTTTTTAATGAAAAAGAAATAAATTCATAAATAAAATAAATAAATAAAAAAAAAAATAATTCAAAGATTTTTTTTATCTGAGTTAATATCTTTAGTTACCTCTAGGGCCGTTCATTGTACAAAAATCCTTTATTTTATCGTTTTTCCAATTTTTTTTAAATAAGAAATAATAGTCCTTGATTTCAATATTGCCTCAAAGTTGCCATATGGTATTCTTAGAGCACGCGCAAATTTTGATTAATGTGAGTTAATGGTATCAGTTATAGCCCTGGATCTGACAGCACTTCTGTAGGAATGTTTGAGTATGGAGAATTTTTTTTCAAAAATGTTTAGTAAGTGCCCTAGGAAGTATTTTGGACTCAGGTTGACATTCTTTCCTGCCATGACGTCATCAAAGATGGCGGCCGCTCGCTCTCATAAATTGTCTTGTTTTAAAGCACACAGCAACATTAACAAATCTTTATTAACTGACTTACATCAAAATGAATAAAATAGTAAAACATAAGAACACACGTGAATCATGCAAGCACGCAATCTTGTTCCCGTGTGTTGCCACCGACATACAATAACCATGTTACACCCCCCCTTTTACATCATGAGTCGTAATCTTTCAAATATGAAGGTTTTTTTAAAGTACGACCAGATCTTGTCTGCACACTTTGATTATTATTAGTTGACGGTGCTATACTTGGCTTGTTGTTTGTTTGAATTAAGTTGAAGGGACCTTTGCAGTCATTAGGTGAATTATCATCACTATCAGAATTTATACATGAGTTACAATTGAAATTGACATTTGATGGTACTAAATGTTTCCTATTCCTCATTAAAATATTATTATTTGCAGTTTTTATTTTGTAGGATCTTGGGTTTTTCCCTATATCAATGACTTTTGCCGGTTCCCAAGTTTTCGTAAGGAAGTTTTTAACAAAAACTTTCTCATTTAGCTTTAATTGCCTGAGGGGTTTTGCCGATTTGTCATAATAAAATTTCTGTTTTAATTGTCTTTGCTTTAAGTTGTAACTAGTATTTTTGAAAATTTCAGGATTTAACAATTTATTACTGACAAATCGGCAAAACCCCTCAGGCAATTAAAGCTAAATGAGGGCTATATAAATGCCCAGCACTTCGGTAGGAAATTTAAATAGGGAGAATTTCTTCTTAAAAATGTTCAGTAGGTGTCCCAAAAAGTATTTTAGACTTGGGTGGACATCCGTCACCTGGTACATTTTCTTGTTATGACGTCATCAAAGATGGCGGCAGCTCGATCTTATAAATGCTCATATCTATGTTACTACTTGACCAATTTGCATGAAAATTGTAATTTTTTTCAGTTTGTGGTCATGTGTAAATATTTCGGAGATTATCGCCCCCCCCCCTCGAGGTTTTAAATGCAGTTTTTATCCTCATACAATTGTATTCTAGATCACCTCTTATTATTTGTTTTTACCCGACTACGGCACAGTCAAAAGGAAGAGTTATGTTTTTAGCAGGCTGGGTATGTTAGTGTGTAAAGATGTTCCACGGTAGCTCCTAAACCAGTGGTTTCCAACCTGGAGGCGATTTCACTCCTCAAAGGGGCAGTAAATTCCTGTGGGGCGACAGGGGGACGAAGGTTATTTAGAAGAGAAAACAGTAGCAATAAAAGTAAGGAAAATCGAAATTGTAAACAGGTACGAAATCGGTTGTTCAGAGTTCGGACAATTAATCACAAGTTAAGAAACAAATTAAAGTTCAAGAGCTTCCTCCTTGCACCTCGGATGAACCAAGGAAGTATTTTGTCGTTCATTATCAATTTTATGAATTTTCTGATTTTCAATTTATTTTCCTCCAAAATTTTAGTTCTAATGATTTTAATTCCCCCATAGTCCAGTGTAGAAAATAAAGTAATTTCTTGAAAAATGTACTTCTGTTTTTTGAAAAGTACGTCGATGATCTTAGTTAAATGTTTTACCCTTCAAATGCATATTAGTTTGCTGTTTTTGCTTTGCGAAAGAAAAATAAATTAAAGGTATTTTATTTATTTACTAGCTTAATACCCGGCGTTGCCCGGGTGCTTATTAATACAACATAGCATTCAGGGAAAATAAGTTTGAAAGAGTTCTATTCATATGGGTATAAAATAATTTGCATCAATCAGTCTCTTAGGTACAAACTTTGAAAAAAACTAAAATATTACAGAAAGTTAAACGTTTACAGAAAAATAGTCTTATCAAAAGGTGAAAATTAAAGAGAAATGTTGTCTGTGCTTTGCCGCGTCCACTGGCATGAAATATATGCACATGGAAGTGAAAAAATTGCATCAAATTCACCCGCCAAATTCAAAATATTAACTTTTCTCTATTAACTGTTCCCACCTACAAAGTAAAAATTATTATAACTCAATCTAATAAATCTGTCTGAAATAAATCTGTTTCTCGTTCTGAAGGCTTATCTCCATTACAGACGCAACTGTTGTCGCATTGCAAATTTGAAATTCAAATCCGTGGTTTTTTATAAAGTCCACATGAATTATGATTGTTTTTTACTTATTTCAATGCTAAAAGGAAATAGGTGAGCCTTAAATTGAAAATTCATTACTTTAATCGTAATCATTGTTAGAAAATACTCATATTTAAAAATCTTAAATTTCATCAATTTGAATACTAAAAGGCCTATCTCGATTACAATATAAATAGGCTAGATTCCTATAAAAGGGTCATTTTTTGACAAAAAATTTAAATTTGAGCTTTTTAGATTTTTTAAAATTTCAAGACCCCGCCTATGAGAATTCTAGGGCATCAAGGAACCTCTGTGTCAAGTTTGATGAAAATCTGACGCAAACTGTGGATTTGTATAGAGAACAAGTATATACAGGGTGTCCACTCCAATCGTGGACCAATAGCTAATTTCTAAACCGTTAGAGATAAGCATATAGTTTATTTAGGAAAAAATCTCCAAATTACGAAAGGAATTTTGGGTCTATTCAATGTTTTTCAAAAAATCAAATTTTGAAAGAGTTACGAAATTTAAATTTTTATACAGCCCCCCAGTCCTATCAATCATATTTAGTAAAACATTCTTGACACTGTAACGTTTAAAACTAAAAAAAAATCACTCTTCTACCACAAAAATTGACCGAGTTATGACGTTTTGAAAAATCAAGATTTTGCATTATTTCATGACATCATCGAGAGATCGCTTAAGGGACCGTATGCGAAATCATTCAAAATCTTGATTTTTCAAAACGTCATAACTCGGTCAATTTTTATGGTGGAAGAGTGATTTTTTTTTAGTTTTAAACGTTACAGTGTCAAGAATGTTTTACTAAATAGGATTGATAGGACTGGGGGGCTGTATAAAAATTTAAATTTCGTAACTCTTTCAAAATTTGATTTTTTGAAAAACATTGAATAGACCCAAAATTCCTTTCGTAATTTTGAGATTTTTTCCTAAATAAACTATATGCTTATCTCTAACGGTTTAGAAATTAGCTATTGGTTCACGATTGGAGTGGACACCCTGTATACATACACTCATTTTTATAGATATAGATTATTATTTTTAGTTTAAAAGTGAGTAGGTATAGCTACTTTATTGCGTACATTTTACTTCAAATTAAAGTTAGGTACTGATATTTTTAATAATATCGCGATGTTTACTTGCGCCAACTTATGGTTTTTTCGAGGAAGGAAGGGAGGGGGGATAGGTGTTAGTCAGCGTCTTGAAGGGGGCGATGAGCTCAAAAAGGTTGGGAAACACTGTCCTAAACTATTCACCCGATTTTGATGAACGAGGTGTCAATCGATTCGTTATTATAACCGGGGTAATATTGGCTAGTTAATTAGTTAATTAGCTTTTTATTATTAGTTTTTTCCAATTTCGAGCAGCATTTTTGCATAAACATGAATCATTTTTTAGCATTTTTGCTATGCAGGGGTGCTCATTCCCCCCAAGCTCAATGGCGCAAATTCCCCCCCAAAATTTTTCACAACTCCCTTGTTCTTTTTATTTTATTTTTTCTTACCCTTTTTTCGATATTTTTTTAAAAATATTATTTATTTTTTTTTAAAATATTATTCATTTATTTTTTTTGATATTATTTATTTATTTTTTTAATGTTATTTATTTATTTATTAAAATTATAACTATTATATTTTTTTATATATATTATTACTTTTTTAAAAGCTCGAATTATGCGAAGAATAGAATCGCTTTTTTTCCCTTCCAGACATTCCAATCGCATACACACGCACGCAACAAATAAGTAAATAAATAAAAAATAATAATAAACAAATTAAAGAAATAATTTAAATTAAAAAAAATGAATGAATAATTTTTATTTGAAAAAAAATCACTAAGTTTTTTAAATTAAAAAATAAATTCTTAAATAATTTAATTAAACAAATAAATAAGTTAAAAAAAATCCCCCCCCTAAAATTTTGATGGCGCAACTTGCGCCATACCCCCCCTCCCTCCTTGTGGGCACCCCTGTTGCTATGCACTCACCGATTCAATTAGTACTATACGTCAATTAGTGCCAGATATTTGTTTCGGAGAGTGTTTTACCAAACACATTTCTCATGAAATCAAATTTGAGTTCATTCATATCTTTTCATTTTTGTTGCAATTGATTACATACTGAAACGAGGGGGTGCTACTTTAACGCCAAACATGAGTAATGTAAAAGATGACCTGTCTATTGAATAAGAGAAAAATATGATGTGTCTTCATAACTTTACCCCTGTTCAAAATTCGATGCATGTTTAAGAACTCAAAAGAAAATATACTTGTATTCATGTATGTTCATTCGAAGTAATATTTGTTAAATTCATATGTTTTTGTCCCCCATGAAATATGTTAAAAATAGAGGTTGGCACTTCTAAATTTAAAGAATTTTGATATTTTTCTTACAGTCAAGTACACAGAGTCTGAAGGAAAACACTGCATAGTCGAATACACGCAATAACTTCAATAAAGACAAATAATACAGATAACGTATCGAGTTGATAAAATTCTTCAATAATAATAATTTCACCTTTCGCCTTTCTCTTTCTCAAATTAATTTGCAATAAATAAATAATAAATGGGAATAATATTTTTTCAACAAAAATAATTCTATTGAAAAGAAATTTTGGGAACAGTTTTGCAAAATTTTGGAGGAGGTTTGAAATCTAAAAACCCACCCCTTAATACGGCTTTAACCCCTAAGCTACGGTCTGATGTCAAAACCAGAGCTGCGGAGTCGGAGGAAAAATGGTCGACTCCGACTCCGACTCCGACTCCCGGGATTTAAAACTTTCGACTCCCGACTCCGACTCCGACTCCCGACTCCTGCTTTTTGTTTTAATTATTTTTTT
>JAXGGA010022965.1:0-14169 GCA_038373865.1 Uloborus plumipes
TAGAACATGGTTATGTGTTTTGTAAGTGGCTGTAGGCATTATAGCGAAAGAGACCGTTGCAAATTTTTCAGATTTCCAAGAAACGAAGCGGAACATAAACAGTGGATCGAGAACATCAAGTATGTAGCAAATCTTTTGAACTTAATTGGTGTTTTTAGTCAGTGACGTAGCTTAGGGAGGACGTTCATCAGGGACGGATACAAGGGAGGGACAGTGCGGCAATCGTCCCTCCTTTGAGGGGTCTTTCACTAGTAAATCCTTTCACCAGTAAATTTTCAATATTGCGGAATTCAAAATACTTAATTTTAGAAAAAATTTAAGGCTGTTAGGGACGGAAGTTTGAGGTTCCCCCGGAAATGTTTCGGAACTGAAATCCGTAAGCTATGTGAATAATATTGCAAACCAGTACATATGCATAGTGAAAAGTAATAAGTAAGTAATAAAAGTCGATCTCCCTTCCTTTGAAAAATTTCTGGATGCGCCATTGGCACATTCCCTGTGTAGCATTAAAGTTACACACAGTAAATCTCGACTCACTGCCAAATACAATCGAGAATGCTTAAACATGGCGCCTTTTTTTTTGCAGGACCCCTTTTTAGCGCAAAGTTAACGGAAATCGATATACGCTGGTGCATCGCGTCTAAATTTTCCTGGGGGAAGGGGGGACAAAGGGTATGAATTCGATACATTTTATGGTGGGAAAACAGCAAAGTATGTAGAAAAATGAATAAGAACATTATGTTTCAAAAATCCGATTGGAGGGAGGGGGGGGGATAAATTGATTGTCCAAATGACGGGCCTGGTTGCACCCCCTATTCGATCGCGATCAACCTTCTTTTAACCACCCTGAGATAAATAAATGAACATATTTTTTTAAGTTGCATCAAAAAGTGTGAGGAAGGGGTGGGGGAACAAGGGTTGAAGTTTAGAAGGATAAAATTTTAATCATATTGTGTTTAAGTGTATTCAAATGTGATTAGAAATGAAGCGCCCTCCACCAAATCTCATTTCACCCACCATTTTTCAGGAGATTGGATAGAGAGCCATCCTTCCATTCTGTAGTGTGTTCCTGCCATTTCGTAAACGGAGACAGAAATAACCTGCCCACAATATTCAAACCGCATTTTAAGCTGTTAGACTTCATAGGCCAAGGAAATAAAGGGTATGTGTGTGTTGCTTATAATAATAATCTATTTACATAAATGGTTACTTTTGTATGTATGTATGTATGTCCGGGGTAATCTTCAAAACTACTGGACTGATTTTAACTATTTTTTCACCATAGATAGCTAGCTACAATAACAGGAATCAGGATAGGCTATAATTTATTTCTAAAAAACTTAGTTTTAAAAAGTTATTATAGAAAACAGTAAATTTCATGTAATTTCCCTATTAAATGATTAATTTTTCAACCCATTGTTGCAAAAATTGGTTGCCTTGCAACAACAATAATAAAAAAGTTTCTCAATGGTAATTTCGAACCGAGGCTTCTCGGGAGTAAGTATGAAATTCATTGCTTTCTTAGGATTTTTATATTCATCTATGCCAATAATCGATACTGGGTTAAATAAAAAGAGAATTGATTTTGGCAACAGTTAAAAAATAGAAAGTGATTTTTTGGAAAATCACACAAGTAAAATAAATAACGCATTTAAGTTTGATTTCACATTCTCCTTGACACCCAGTTAATTTACCACATGGTCACAAAACATACCTTTGAGAAATATGATTGTGTACTAGGCTTAGTTGAAAGTCGTATATTTATTTTCTTGGATTTGACATTTTGCATTTAAACCACAGCTTTTTTATCAGCTAGTTACTAAATAAACAAAGGAAGATTAGAACATAAAATGTGTTCAAATGAAACAGATTAATACCTTTGTGCATTCCAATAACAGCATGTAAAACAGCGTTAAAAAGCACAAATGCGCAGAAAAACTGCAGACAGCTGTTTTGCCGTTTCATGTAACGTCTTTTTCAATGCATAAGTGTGAGCTTATAGATGCACGAACATCCGACAAAAGCAATGTTTAGCCAATTGCTCAATATTGGTTTTAAAAAGATGGTATATTTTAGCAATGCAAATCAGTATTCGAAACTGATGCATAGAAAATACTCTTCATATATATTTTTTTTCAGTTTCGTTGTTATGTTTTCAGTTCAATCAAAAAAGTCAGCTAATTCCCAGTAAAATAATAAATACAATAATTTGAACCATATTAAGGCTCCATTGTTTTATAGAAGGAAAAAATAGAGAAATGGCATGGCGATGGTGGGTTCTGAGTAGCTTTTTCTTTTCTCGTTTCATATTTTTCTTTCTTTCATTTTTTTTTAAATTTGTGTGCGTGCTTCGTGGTACGTTTACGTTTTGGAGTGCAAGGGGAAAACATTGATTTTGAAGAAAGTCCGTTGGTTTAAGAACAATAATTTTGCTGTGTAAATGCAGTTAATATAAATAAATAACAATAATAATTAAACATAATTACTGTCCGTTTTCGAAAGCAACACGTATCACCCGCGGACGATTTCACTTTAAAAAGGGGGATGGGTTGGGTTGAGAGAGAATGTCCATTATCCGTCGTTTGCAGTCTAATGACGCGTCCACTTAAATTTCTTCGACTTTTTTTTAGAGAACTTTGAATTTTCAATGTGCATCCTTTTGCTTAATTTAATGTCTCTGTTTATTCTTCCCCTCATTGTTGTCTCTTCAATCACCCGCATTTTGATAAAATCAGAGAAGACGTGACGCATGCGCAAATTCACGGAAGGTCTCACCCAAGAGAGACAGACAGTACATTTTGTAGTGGTTCAAAATTACTTGTTATTTATGTGTTTAAACGAGAGACAAACGACTTATAAATACTACACAAGCAACATAATGCTATGTGTGAGCAACGGCTGCAGCGTTGCTATGTAATTATATTGTTCAAAAAATAAAAGAAGTAAAAAAAAGAATTTTTGAAATCAGTTCAGGTGTCTTCAAGCAATCTTATAACGTACAAAAAGAAAAAAAAGATCCGACAAATTTTATAACCTCCTCTGTTGAAGTCATTAAGTCGTAAGAATTTGTATGGGTGTCACTTTTCAGTGCTGAAAACGGAATTCCGTCTTTTATAAAATCGCCGAATGGATTTCCGTCTTTGAGTTAAAATATTTTGAATGTCTTACTGAAGGTCGGAAATCCGCTTTTTTTTTTTAAATTTTTTTAAGGACAGAATTTCGTCATCAATACTGCAAAGTGGCTCCCATATTTCATCCCATTTTTTTAATGAACTGACTTGATCAGTAGTTGTCTACATATAATTTAACCCATTAATGCCTGACGTTTTTTCCGAAGATAATTTGTATACTGGTTACACGGCTACAGAACACACTTTGCAATGGTTAACTACATATAATTTAACCCATTAATGCCTGACATTTTTTTTTCCAAAGATAATTTGTATACTGGTTACACGGCTACAGAACACACTTTACAATGGTTATGTGCTGCAATCTGTTAATAAAGAATTGAAACAATACCAAAGTAATAATTGAACACTATTATTTGGTTGAAATTTTCATTTTTGGTTTTTGGTCAATTCAGACACTTTTTGGACAGTCCCTAAAAATGGACGCTAGGCATTAACGGGTTAATTCTAAGGAGGGATCTCATTTTGGTTAAATTATTTTAAAATAATAAAAATAAATAAATGATACCAGGTAAGTGGACCTCCACAGCATTGAACATTACACAAGCCCAGTGGTCGGAAGTAGCGCACTACAAGTAGCGAAACTACTGTAGTAGCTACATTTTTTAGTAGTTTGTGGCGTAGCGCACTACTTTTTAAAAAAAAAGTAGAGTAGTGAGTAGCGCGATACAAAAAAATAGTAGTTTGTAGCGATTTCTGGAAACTAGTTTAAATTAAAATATAAATAAATAAATAAATGAAAAAAAGAGAAAAGAGGGAAAAAACAAGGTTTAATTGACTCTGACTGGTGCAAATCTTGCAAGAGTCCAGCAGCGGATGTAATATGAGAAATAATATCCATAAAAATGTGAGCTGTTCTTAGATACATCCTTTTGACGAAATACATTCTGTCTGTTCGATGTCATTGGTTTATTGAGCATCATAATTTTTATATTCCTTCAAATAATTTTCATGTTCCTAAATATTCCCTGGCAAGTAATTAAAAAAAAAATGAAGGTTGAATTTTTTCAATCTTTCAACTTTTGAATCTTTTCTTGTGGCGAATATTCGTAAAAATTGTAAAAAAAATCTAAAAGGACAAATTTTAGTAAAAAAAGAAAAAAAGGAACAAGAAGGAAAAGTAACAAATAAATTCAAAGACAATTCCTATTTCTATTCCATATTCAAATGAGTTAATTTATTAATGTAAACCACTTTTCGAATTTTTTCGGTCAATCCTCAAACGGTGTATGCATTTTATTTATTTATTTTTTAAAAAGTAGCGAAGTAGCGACTACAATTCAAAAGTAGTTTGTAGTCGCTACATTTAAAAAAAAGTTGTTGTAGTTGCAGTTAACTACATTTATAACAAGGTAGTTGTAGTTGTAGTTCGCTACAAAATGAATGTAGTTTTTCCAACCACTGCACAAGCCTAACTCCCTTGTCTGTCAAGTTGTGGGTATAAGGAGGGGAGAATGGACTTCCTTCGCGAACGTCACGGGTCACGTGTCAACGATGAAATAACTCCGCGGCGGGCAGACACGAACGCTTCCGTCGGACGAAAATATTGGGAGTTCCGTGGGGTGGAATGCAATGCTGCGCACTTCCCAATGCTTTCAGTTTTTATTCGCTTGTCACTTCCTCGTTGAATGTTGCTTTACATTTCCCCCCGATTTTAGGAAAATCAGAAGAGACTTCAGGCATGCGCAAATGCGACATTAGTCGCACCATTAAATATCAGACAGTTGTATTACTGATCTGCTGTTAGTACTCTATAAAATGTCGTACTGCGCTGCATATGGATGCAAAAACGTTGGAACTAAAGTCGAGTGCAAAAAGAAGTCATTTTTCAGGTTTCCTCTGAAAAATACGTATCAGTTAAAAACTTGGCTCTTAAAAATAAAACGAGAAAACTTTCAGCCAACAATACATTCTGTGTTGTGTTCGGATCATTTCGACGAAGAATGCTTTCGATATGAAAATTTTACGAACAGGAGACTATTAAAACAAGGTGCGATCCCATCAAAATTTGTTTTTGAAAAAGAAAAGCAAAGAGTTTTGAATTGCCCTAATGCTGCATTGGGCCAGGGTGCTGAAAATGTGCAGTCATTACAGGAGGAACCTGCTGAAGAGATGACAGAAGATATTTCGGAGTAAGTGTTTTATTTATCTCTAAATGTAAAATGTTCTTATGCAGTTCTAGTTAATATAATTGACTTTTCTTGACGTGTAAATTGTACCTTAGTACAGGGGTGTCCATCCCCCAAGCTCAATGACGCTAATCCCCCCCCCCAAAAAAAAAATTTTTTTTCACAACCCTCTTGTGCTTTTTTTTATATTTAGACCTCTTTTTTATTTTATTTTTTTTAATTATTAATTATTTTTTTTCTATATTAACTTTTTTAAAGTACTAATTATGCGCAGAATGAAATCGCTTTTTTCCTTTCTAGACATTCCAAGCATACACAAAATAAATAAATAAATAAATAATAAAGTAATAATTTAAATTTTAAAAAAATCAGTAAATAATTTAATTTAAAAAATAAATTAATAAATAACTTAATTTAAAAAATAAATTAATAAATAATTTTAAAATAAATAAATAAATAATTTTAAAAAATAACTAAATTAGTTTAAAAAAAAACCCTCCAAAAATTTTGATGGCTCAACTTGCGCCATAATCCCCTCTGTGGGCATCCCTGCCTTGTTAGTACAAGAATGAATTACCCATATTTATGAAAATAACTGGTCGAAATTTTACCATTGCTGACAAAACTTGATTTTAAAATATCAAAAAATACATTAGAGTTAAATTTTGTTTTAATTCTTTATCACATCTGTTACATCAGTTTACAAGTCTTTTTCTATAGGTTTGGCTAACTATTTGACAAACAGGGACGTAACTAGATTTATTGATAATTTTTCCAATTTTTTTTTAATGTTTCATAAAATCAAACCTCGTTTCAGACAGTATCAATTTTTGAACTTGTAAAAATTAATGAAACTTTGATTTGTTTCTGACTTACAATTATTTATCCTGCATTTCCTTACTTAATTTCAGTGATTCTAAAACAGTAGAAACGCCTTAGTTTTTTGTATGTTCTATAGATGATGCGTTTATTTATTAAACCATTTAATAATATTAGATTTGCAAGTTTTATGGATCAATAAATTAGCACCTCCAGCTATCAGCAACAAATATGTTTTTGAACTCAAAATGCTTTGCGCTTAAATTTGATTAAGGTGAAAAAAAACAACAAATAAAGCAAATTGTCAAGAAAATGCATTATTTTTCCTTTAAAACTTGTGTTGAAAGCATTTTTTTGAAAATTGGTGCTATACGATGAAATAGTGTAGGAACACTTCTGGTCTCATTAACTCTGCTGCATAACTGTGAACAGAGCGTCTATAACTAACCGACGTTAATTCTGTTAAAATGAAATTTCCGACGAGGATGGGATTCGAACCCACGCGGGCAGAGCCCAATGGATTAGCAGTCCATCGCCTTAACCACTCGGCCACCTCGTCCTTGTACGTCTTTTTCTTAATTTTAAAGACTAAGCGATTTTTTTTAAAACAAAAAATTGCTTAAAACTGAAAATTAGATTTGAGTTGTAATTAAAAATTATGTCATGAAATATTTTAAAATTTTTTTGAGAAGCATTTTTGTTGATATGCGTGTTGTTGATGTATGTATGTTGATTTAACGTGACGAGGTATGATGCTATTGAGATTGATTTTCTCACTTACTTTTAAATAATAATTCTTTTCTCACTGAAGTACTGAAAAGATTCTTTGTAACTCCAAAACACGTGCTGGCGATGCAACTTTAGCCTTTTTTACACCTGTTTATTTCATGATACTTAGGCGTTTTTCCTTTCAAAGAGAAAAAAACGACAGAAGCTCAAAATTTTGAAGAACTTATATACGTTGAAAAACTATAAAATTAACCATAATTCCGCCTAATGAAACAAAAAAAAAAAAAAAAAGTACCAAGAGTTGATCGCGTAAGCCTTGCTCGATACGCCATCGCTGATTTCTTATTCCTTCTTTTGAAGAACCAATGTAGCCTTTTCCTCTCGTATCGCAGTGACCATTAAACAAGTTGAACAAGCATCATGATGTCATCAAAGATCTCCTTACATATTTACATAGACGCAATAGTCATGAAATGATGACAACGATGATGACTTCTTCCCTGTTTGAAGGAGGGAATCCATGAATAAAAGATTGCTGCCGCTGCCGAATTAACAGATGGCGTCATCTATTGCAGAAAGTTTGAACTGTTACTTTCTACGAATTTCTTCAGCAAGATAGTGAAGGTTGAATTCTTCATTATAATGATCAAAAGAAGTTGTTATCATTTAAAAAACATGTTAGAAAATCATTTTCAAAAACTAAAAGTGATTTTCTTTTTTCTTTACAACACGACTAGTTTTTTATTTGGTGAGAGGTTTGTCATTAGTTCACCCAGAATTTTTCCTCTTGAGAGGGAGGGGGGCAGGCAGGGGCGCCGGGAACTATAAGTTTTGGGAGGGGGGAAATTATCAATTTGCCGAATGAAGTTCAAATTTTTACCAAATGATAAAATACACAAGCAATGCACACATGTGGGACATGCATAACATTTAGTGAGAAACAGCATTAAAAAAACAATTCAAAAAACTAAAAAGAACAAAAAATCAATGTTGCAATATTGCCTTTGAATTGCCGAATAGTCAGCAAAATGTGCTGAATACGGTAATTATTGGGAAGTCACAGTGACCTCCCAATGGGACGCTTCTCATGGGGGGGGGGGGGTCCTCACAGTCTTGTACTACCAATAGTAACTCGTTCGAGAATAAAAATTCTAAAAAATTCATTAAAAAATTTACTGAAACCGCGTTGAAACATACTATCTTCCCAACGGCTCTATCTGCGCCACTGAAAGCGAGGAAGCGACCCATCCGAATGGTTGCTAGTTGCTACGGGCATGCGCAGATCACCGCATTGGTTGGATTTCGCATTTCGTGATGTACACAATGTACATGTAATGCTTACCGGCTTCAATGCTAAAGGGCGCGAATTTAGCACAATACAAATGCAAAGGGGGAAAAAATTCCTTAAAGGAAAGTTAAACACGAGGCAAAGTAAGAAATTCTAATGAATAATTTTCATTTTAGCTTCATATTGTCTCGTTGTAGAAATCTTGTCGGTCTTTTAGCTAACATTCTAGACGCTAACTGAAAATGCAAAATAAATTGCGCATGCGCCGAGTTGGCTGTAGCTTGAAAGTCTCTGCACCAGATATCTAGGACGCATTGGAGAGATTCTCGGGTTTCGCCTTCCAACGTTCTCCAATGTGTCAAAATGTCTTTGCATAAAAGCAGGGGTCTCCAAGCTTTTTGGCCAACGGAAAAATTTTCAAGTATCGACATTGTAATTCAGAAAACTGGCATATTTTTCGCATTAGAAATAATTCTTTTATGTAACGACTACATTTTTAATCGCGCGGTTTAGCATTCCTAGGATTTGACCAAATACTAAAATTAAATTAAAAATGAAAAAAAAAAAATGACTGATTGCCGACTTCATATGAAACGAATATCACTGATCAGAAAAAAAAAGCCATTTAAATTTAAAAAAAATTTAATTATTTTCGAGAGAACATGGTAAACACGGAAAAGGAAAGATAACTATTAAAAAAAATTCTGCTTTAACGACAAGCAACTTTACTAGTAAAATTTGCTAGTCGTTAAAGCAGAATAAAGGGGAAAAGAAAGCTTTTAAAATAATTATATTAAAATCATAATTACAAGTATTTTAATTGTTAACAAATAGAAACTGACAACATATAATCATTTTAAATCATTGAGTTTTTTTTCTTGCCGGCAAAAAGTTATATCGATTTCCAATCGTGTGAATTTAAAGCTTAGCCACATTTGCTGGAAAACGTTATATTTTGAGTTCTATATAACATGGAAGCTCCAAACATATTCTGTCAGACGCAGAAAAATTTTCTTTTGGTACTATTGTTTTAAATTTTCAAACATGTTTTCAACAGAAATCGTGGAAAACCTTTTGAAAGTTTTTAATTAAGATCTTTGTTAATTAATGTCATCCGAAATAATCAAGAAGTTACTTAAAAATTGATTCCTAATAGGTTTATTTCATGATTAGTTATTGTTCGCGAAAAAATTCCATTTATTACTTGTTAGAAACATTTTGTACAGCCTTATTAAATCTCTTATTGACCTAGAAATATACTCCAATATCTTTTCTCTTTTTATAATAATTTTTAAATGTTAGATTAAGATAGAATATAGGAGCTGGACTACTTGATGTCTTTGAATGTTTTAAAGATGGATAGTATATTTATTTTAATATTTGAAATTATAAACTCTCAAAATAAACACACAAGAAATGCTCACTGTAGAATTAAACGTACCTACTAATTATGACTTGGCTAATTTATGCATCTAAAATCTCGCCTACAGTCGTGGGCCAAATTTTAGAAAGTTTAATGAACACCAATATGTGGCAGAACAAGAAAGTTATGTATTTCTATTGCCGCATTTTTTTGTCCAACTCATCCCAGATTTTAAAATTAAAAATAAATTTTTTTTCGAAAATATTAATTTTTTTATTTCAGTTAAAGTCAATCAATGTTCTTTGTTTTATCTGATATTTTCAATCATATATTTGTAAATGATATAAATTCATTTTTGCGACAATAAATCCATATTTTTCCTGTTCCAGCTGGTGGTGGGGTGGTGGGGTCAAATGGGGACACCGCCCCCCGAGATTGAAATTAATGATTTTTTTTTTTTTTTTTGACTGACAAATCTATGTCAGGATGATGATTAATTAAGCCCAGTAATAGTGTTTTTTCATTATAGTTAAAACAATTTAAGGGCTCCCTCAAAGTGTTAAAGCGATATCTTATCGGCAAATCAAGGTTTTCGAATCTTTATTTTTCGAACTTAATCTATGATGACTAATTCATGTGTTTGCCTTTGCGGTTCTTCTTCAACATAATTTAATTTTTTTTTAATGAACTTCAAAGTTCAACGAACAAAAAGTGAATTTTCGACGAACCATATGGGGAATATTCGAATTTTTAAAAAGACGAAATCATAGCGCTTGATCTCAGCTATCTAAAGAATTTAAAATATTTTATGTAACTTCAAAAGGGGGGGGGACAATGGAAATCATTTTAAAACTGAGACTATTCCACGTCGCAAGTTAAAACTTCCATCCCCCTTATCGAAGGCTTAGACCAGAGGCTCCCAAAGTTCAGACCTCGCGAACCCCCTCTTGACAAACCTTGGGGAGCCCCCCCCCCCTCCTTCCCCCAGCTCAAAAAAGAAGAAAAAAAAAACTTTATTTGATACATCGAAATCATTTTTTTTTCTCTAACATGTTTTTACGTTTTTCCCCATTTCTTTTTAAATCGAGGGTTCTTGGCTTGGGGGGGTGGGGGGCTCCGCCCTTGCATTTACGTAAATAAGAACTTTTTTATTCCGTGAAAATGTGCTTTTGTTTTGTGTAAGAATATTGTTACTCGTCCTTCAATTTCAACTATGTTTTGCATTTTAGCAGGATAGCTCCTCGAAATCCCTAGCATAAGCTTGCGGACGCCCGGGGCAGGGGCGCTCCGAACTAAATTTTTTGGGAGGGGGGAAATTATCAATTCGCCGAATGAAGTTCCAATTTTATCGAATGGTAAAATACAATCATGCACACATGTCGTACATGCATAACATTTAGTGAGAAAAAACAGGCATCTTTTAAAATATAATTCTTAAAACTAAAAAGTTCAAATTATCTCAATGTTGCAATGTTGTCTTCAAATTACCGAATCGTCAGCAAAAGGTGCCGAATATGGAAATTATTGGGAGGTCACAGTGACCTCCCATCCGGACACTCCTGCCCCGGGGATCCGCGGACCACACTTTGCGGGAGCCTCAGGCTAAAATCGGAGGCTCGTGCAACCTCCCTGCTGAGTGGTTAATGACTTCTTTTCGGGGAAAAGTCGGGGCATTGTCACTGGTGGGTGGGATCTTAGATACCCTTGGAAGAACAAGTGTCCTAAAAGAGGTTGTCTTGTCTGAGTTCTCTTGCAACGTGCACGAAGTTTTTTTGCCTTCTCTTGGTGAATAGGTAACGAAGACTTCTTCTGTATCTGTGCTGATGTTTGTGCTTTTTGAATAAATAGTAATTCTGCACGGTTTTTCTTTAACTGTGTATATAAGCACCAAACTTAAAGTTTCTGAAAGTAATTAATAATGCCGAAAGTGATCGGAAGACAAACTAAAAGCTGCTTGTATCTATCAGCTCATCGCAAGAAACGGAGAGCTGAAAATCTAGCAGAATGGAGAGAGACGCAAAAAAGGTATGTCTATTTAAGTCTTTTGTTCAGCTAGCTTACGATTTTATAATGGCGGTTACAAGCAGGGTTGCCAGATTTAAGAACTGTAAATACGGGACAGGCTTCGAAGGAGGGGGAATGAAGTCTAAAAGTGGAATTTTTACAACCTTGATTTTAACATCAAACTTTTCTCACAAATGTATTCATGAAGAAAAAACAATAAATACAATGAACTGAACATATGAATAGAAACTTTATTTGTTACCATTCCATAGTTATTTTACTTCATGAATATTAGCGGGAAAAGTTTTAACACTATATGCAGGGTGTCCACTCCTATTGTGGCCCAATAGCTATTTTCTAAACCGTTAGAGATAAGCATATAGTTTATTTAGGAAAAAATCTCTAAATTACGAAAGGAATTTTGGGTCTATGAAATGTTTTTCAAAAAATCAAATTTTGAAAGAGTTACGAAATTTAAATTTTTATACAGCCCCCCAGTCATATCAATCATATTTAGTAAAACATTCTTGACATTGTAACGTTTAAAACTGAAAAAAAATCACTGTTCTACGACAAAAATGGACCGAGTTATGACGTTTTGAAAAATCAAGATTTTGCATTATTTCATGACGTCATCGAGAGATCGCTTAAGGGACCGTATGCGAAATCCTTCTCAAAATCTTGATTTTTCAAAACGTCATAACTCGGTCAATTTTTGTCGCAGAAGAGTGATTTTTTTTTTTTTTTTTTTAGTTTTAAACGTTACAGTGTCAAGAATGCTTTACTAAATATGATTAATACGACTAGGGAGCTGTATAAAAATTAAAATTTCGTAACTCTTTCAAAATTTGATTTTTTGAAAAACATTTCGTAGCCCAAATTCCTTTCGTAATTTAGAGATTTTTTTCTTAAATAAACTATATGCTTATCTCTAACGGTTTAGAAATTAGCTATTGGGCCACGATAGGAGTGGACACCCTGTATAGTGAAAGTTCGTGTGTCTCTGCTGTTGACCCAGTTTTTTTTTAAAATAAGGAACAATAAAATAATTTACGAAGAACTGCACCACCTTTACAATGAACTACATCTCTGTTAAATGGAATTTCTGTTCTAGCTGAACATAAGACTAAGATGATTACACTTCAGAACAGGAAAAATATTATGATTCAAATTCGATCAATTTTCTTATTACTCTGTTTCATATTTTTTGTTTCACTTATTTTTTTTCTGGAAATGATGTTTCGTTTCGTAAAATGTTACTACCAGCAAGAATATGGGACTTTAGCCGTCCCGTATCGAGGCTCCCCGGGACGCGGGACAGTTTTTCAAAAAACGGGACAGTCCCTTGAAATCCGGGAAGGCTGGCAACCCTGCTTACAAACGAACTAGATATATATATATATATATTTTGGAAGCTAAAGATTATTTCAGGCTGTCTTGAGGTACTGGGGGGCGGGGTGCTTTTGATGTTCTCCCTCATAAATATTTTGGAATTGTTGTGTTCTAAACGCAGTTTTAAAATAGTTTTGTCAACGTTTGGGGAACAAGGCAGAGTTATGAAAGCTTTCCTTTGGTGATTTTTGAAAATAATGTCTTATTAAAACTTTAAAAAACTAGCTGTCGTGGCCGTCACGAAACTTTCTTCTATATCTATCTTATGAATTCCGGTTACAAAATAAAATACGTACTCGCCAGAATAATTGGAGACAGCAGCTCCAATTTCCCAATTATCGTAATAACCCGGCAAATGCAGAATCAATGAGCGAAATTGGAAATCATTGCAAAAGCCTTGTTTAGATTAATTGCAAACATTTTATTTTTAGTAAAAAGAAATTGGCAATAGTTAAAAATTTCAAATCATTGAAAGTTTTCAGCTGTTTTGATAATTAAATAGCGTGAAAGCGATTTTTTAATGAATTAATTTTTCGCATTGTTGACTAAGCGCAAAAATCACCCCACCCTCCCCCTGGGGCGATTGGCGCCAAAATTTAATCGATGCTTGCTTCCAGAATGAGTTAGTGTTATTCCAAATTTCATTCAAATCGCAGCAATATTTCCCGAGATACAGTAGGTGCAATGACAAAATAAGCACTTTTGATTGCTCCACCCCCCTTTGAGATATTGACACACAAATTGAATCAGCTTTTGTACTCAATAGGGTCTACCTATGAACCTATTTTCGTTTGATTCTGCCGGTTACTTTCTGAGATATAGCAGTCACCCCCACGCAGAACACGTGCGATTGCTCCACCCCCCTTCGAGATATTGACAAACAAATCAAATCAACACCTGTACTCAGTAGGGTCTACCTATGGACCAATTTTCGTTTGATTCCGCCGGTAACTTCCTGAGATATAGCAGTCACCCCCGCGCAGAACACGTGCGATTGCTCCACCCCCCTTCGAGATATTGACAAACAAATTGAATCAGCTCCTGTACTCAGTAGGGTCTACCTACAAACCAATTTTCGTTTGATTCCGCCGATTACTTCTTGAGATATAGCAATCACCCCCGCGCAGAACACGTGCGATTGCTCCACCCCCCTTCAAGATATTGACAAACAAATTGAATCAGCACCTGTACTCAGTAGGGTCTACCTATGGACCAATTTTCGTTTGATTCCGCCGGTTACTTCCTGAGATATAG
>JAXGGA010022966.1:0-14168 GCA_038373865.1 Uloborus plumipes
AAAATCTTAATTAAATTTTTAAAAAATTTTAAAAAATACGCTTTTAGAGTTAATTTTTAAAAGCTAAAAAAGTTACGTTCTTTACAAATATAAATTTTTTTATATGCACAATACTGTCATTAATACTAAAGGCTAAACTATATTTCACGACACTCTAACTGATTTCCTTCTGATTTTCAAAACTATTGAACATCCGCTAAGTTTACATGCACTTATAATACATCAACATGTACATCAACAGCCTTTAGTATTAATAGTTACTTTTATATTTGCAAAGAACATGAATTTTATCTTTTATTCAAAGTTACATACAGCCAACTGAAACACGTATTAAAAAAGGATTTTGAACACATTCATATCCTCTGAATTAAGCTGCAACACAGTATTATAAGAATAAAGTAAATACCTTTGTGCTCGAAAAGTCAAACAGGAAAAATCAACGATTTGTGACACAAAATTTGCAAAAAAATCCGTAGACACGTGTTTCGGTGTACCAAAAAATTCCTTTTTCAGTGCAACGAAGTATGAGCTTTAGGATGAAAAGTCATCCGAGAATAGAAGCACGGCGCAACAGAAGACAGTTAAAATAGTAAAAACCGGAGATTAACAAAACAAACAAGACAAAATGATACCTAGAGCCGAAATTTATTTCATAATAGCATGAAGAAAAAAGCGTTAAGTAATAAATTATAAGCAAAAAAAACGATACATAATAAATGCTATCAGATGAATGAAACCATTTATGAACAAATTAGCAATAAATTTTCTGATGGGGAAAAATTATGAGCGATAAAACGTTGATTCTTCCTATTTCACAGCGTAAAATTTCAACGAAAGAAAATTTTCATTGATGGAAAGAAATAACAAATTTCTGTAATCATTTCCTTCTGTAATTTATTCGACGTCTCTTTGTTTATTTTTCTCTTTCAAGTTCATGATAGAAAATAGTGCTGTATTCTACCCAATACCGAGAAGTTGTAAAATCAAAATACTTTGTAAACATGCACAACACAAAAGATTGTGGATTAAAAAAAACTATTCAAACATAAATCTACAGTTGTAAACATTTACTACTGCTTGGCGTATAAATATGACAAGTTTCCACTTAAAAAATTCACCTTCTCGTTCGTGTCTTCTCTAATGTTTTAATAAATATTTTCATTATTAACTAATTTGTTTGTTCATTTGTCAATAAAATACGGTACTGATACGTTTTTAATTTTGCTGAAGAAACGTACTTTTTAAACTCATGAATATAAGAATAAGTCTTCACATGCACGAATAAGAAAAAAAAACAATTACAATTGCTTTGAGACAGTTTAACAAATGATATGCTTAATCTCTTCTACAAGAGGAAACGGAAAACATTTCAGTGATTCGCTCAGAAAAGCTCTGACACAGTTAACACAGGGAAAGATATTTTTAATTTCTAGGTCATACCTGACAACGAGCTTAAAAATTCATTTTGGAAAAGAACACTAAGTAAACTTTTTTTTTTTACATTTTTTAAATTAACTGCACTAATAGCGCAATCAGAACTTTCACTGAGGAGGGGGTAGCTGAAATAAGCAGTATGAAACAAAAAAGGGGTAGGGGGTTGTAATAATAACTATTAATTTCGTTGTTTTGAAAAAGTTGAGCTGTCGAAATTTGTTCTTTTGAACTTTGCACTGTTGTTGCAATAAAAAGTTTTTTTAGAAATATTTTTGTAAAAATTGTCGCATCCCTCCCTAATATGGTAGAAATTCATTGCAAAAAGAGGGGAAGGGGTCTTGAGGTCTTGTAATCTACTTATATTAAAAACTGAGTATCTTTCTAACTATCTTTCTTTCTAACTATCTTTCTTTCTAACTATCTTTCTTTCTAACTATCTTTCTTTCTATCTTTCTATGTCACGCTTCTTTCTCCTGAACGCCAATGACCTGAAAGTCGAACCAGGTACCGATAGATAGGTAATTTTTCAGGCTTCATTAGTTTCAATTGATATAATTATACGATTTTAATTAGCAAAGATATCAATTAATAAGTAGTCAAGTTTAAAGCGATTAAGCCTAATAAATGATTAAATATGAAATCCATTCTTGCATTGCAAAACGTGATTGCCGTGAAACTAATAAAAATGATAATGAGAATTTTGAATGAAGGCTTAACTAAATCAAACACGAAACTCATAAGCGGGCCACTTACGTAGAATTTTTATCGCTAGCTACTGGTAATATTTTGAAACATTTATTTGTTGAAGAGGCATCTACTTATATTAAAAACTGAGTATCTATGTCTGCTTTTTTCCTTTGAGCGAGCTGAACTTACTGAAACTTTCCTCACCATCTTGAAGACGTGAAGCATCTCAATAATTCGAATGATTTTTTTTATATAGGAAAAAAGTAAAGGCGTGAAGCGCCTGTAAGCGAGCCGCCTTGGCGGGGAGTAGTCTCTTTAAATTTTTTTCTCACTACTTTCAGGGCACGAAGTGCCCGTGCAACGCCGGGCCACGTGCGTGGTATGTCTTGAAATCGAATGAACATTAAATTATATCAAATAATATAACTTCAGAATGAGGTAAAAGTTAGAGAGGGGAGACGTTATGCATCAACATGCCGCAGGAAGCTAATCTAGCTGCCCTGGCAGCTAGTCTACTTATATTAAAAACTGAGTATCTTTCTAACTATCTTTCTTTCTATCTTTCTAACTATCTTTCTATGTCACGCTTCTTTCTCCTGAACGCCAATGACCTGAAAGTCGAACCAGGTACCGATAGATAGGTAATTTTTCAGGCTTCATTAGTTTCAATTGATATAATTATACGATTTTAATTAGCGAAGATATCAATTAATAAGTAGTCAAGTTTAAAGCGATTAAGCCTAATAAATGATTAAATATGAAATCCATTCTTGCAAACCGTCGTTGCTATGAAACAGTATAATAACAATGATAATGAGAATTTTGAATGAAGGCTTAACTAAATCAAACACGAAACTCATAAGCGGACCACTTACGTAGAATTTTTATCGCTAGCTACTGGTAATATTTTGAAACATTTATTTGTTGAAGAGCCATCTACTTATATTAAAAACTGAGTATCTATGTCTGCTTTTTTCCTTTGAGCGAGCTGAACTTACTGAAACTTTCCTCACCATCTTGAAGACGTGAAGCATCTCAATAATTCGAATGATTTTTTTTTATATAGGAAAAAAGTAAAGGCGTGAAGCGCCTGTAAGCGAGCCGCCTTGGCGGGGAGTAGTTTCTTTAAATTTTTTTCTCACTACTTTCAGGGCACGAAGTGCCCGTGCAACGCCGGGCCACGTGCGTGGTATGTCTTGAAATCGAATGAACATTAAATTATATCAAATAAAACTTCAGAATGAGGTAAAAGTTAGAGAGGGGGGACGTTATGCATCAGCATGCCGCAGGAAGCTAATCTAGCTGCCCTGGCAGCTAGTAACTACCTTAAATTTTGTTTTTCAAACAAGTTGAACTGTCTTAATTTGTTCCTCTGAACTTTACACTGATGTAGCAGTAGAAAGATTTTTTAGAAATAATTTTGTTAAAATTACCGCATCCCTCCCTACTCTCTTTCTGCATATGCATCACATAAAAAATGAATGTTGTTTTTACAATTGTACAGTATAAAACAGCCAACTTTATTGTAATAAACTAAAAATTACTAATTTTACAGTAATAAACGGTAAAATTGCTAATTTCAGTTTATTATCGTGCATTTTACAGTTTTAAACTGGAACCACTGCGGCCAGTATTATACTGTTGTTTTTACAGTATAATACTGCAAAATTTTACTGCAATAAACTGTAAAATTGCTAACTTTACAGTAAGAAACTAAAATTGCTAGTTTTGCAGTTTATTACTGTACATTTTACAGATTCAAATGGGACCTCAGCTGCCAGTATTATACCGCAAAAACAACAGTTCATTTTTTGCAGTGTGGAAAATTTAAATGCAAAAAAAAAAAAAAAAATTAAATAAATAAATAAAACAGAAAAGGGAGGGAGGAAAGAGACTTTTTATACTTGCACATATTAACCCATTAATGACAAGCGTCCCTTTTTAGGGATGGTCCAAAAAGTGTGTCTGAATTTACCAAAAATTGACATTTCAGCCAAATAATAGTGTTCAATTATTACCTTGGTATTGTTTCAATTCATTATTAACAGATTGCAGCACAAAATCATCGTAAAGTGTGTTCTGTAGCCGTTTTGTTATGATCTTTATCAAGAATTACATCGTTCACAATCTCAAGAATAAAAAGTTAAAGTTTTTAAAATTATTCCCAGCTTCCCGTTTTA
The DNA here is from genome assembly GCA_038373865.1 of Uloborus plumipes. Lineage (NCBI taxonomy): Eukaryota > Metazoa > Arthropoda > Arachnida > Araneae > Uloboridae > Uloborus > Uloborus plumipes. The sequence goes on from JAXGGA010022966.1 coordinate 4,302, forward strand.
TGTTAATTGCTGCTTTTATTTCTTGTTTTAAAATGTCTTTTTTAAATATTATATTGTAGGCAAAAGAAAAAAAATAATAATAATGAAAAGTATGTACCCTCTGGAGCATAGCGTCCGTTTTTAGTGACGATTTTTCTTTTCTTAACCCATTAATGCCTAGCGTCCCTTTTTAGGGACGGTCCAGAAAAGGGTCTGAATTTCCCCAAAATGAACATTTCAACCAAATAATAGTGTTCAATGAGTACCTTGGTATTGTTTCAATTCGTTATTAACAGATTGCAGCACATAACCATTGTAAAGTGTGTTCTGTAGCAGTTTTAACATGACCTTTGTCAAAAATGACATCGTTCACAATCTCAAGAAAAAAAGCTAAGTTTTCAAAGTTATTCCAAGCTTCCCAGTTTATGTTAATTGCTGATTTTATTTCTTCTTATGAAATGTCTGTTTAAATATTATATCGTAGGCAGAAAAAATTTTTTGTAAACAAAGTATATACCCTCTGGGGTCTATCGTAACTTTTAAGGGACGATTCTTCTTTCCTCAATAAAAAAATTATTTTTTACATAATATTTTTTTTTAATTATTTTTCCTGTACATTAAACATTGTTTGTAACCAGTATACAAAATATCTTTGGAAAACAAAATGTCAGGCATTAATGTGTTAATAAAAAAATATTTTTGACATGATTCATTTTTAATTATTTTTCCTGTCCATTAAACACTATTTGTAACCAGTAATACAAAATATCAGAAAAAAAAAGTCAGGTATTAATGGGTTTTTACCTCTCTTTAATGTGAGATCTCCGGGCTCTTGGGCAGCGAAATCGTTCGTAACAGCAAATAATTGCTGGTTGTCCTTCAGGGAGGGCGCGTTGATGTCTGCTGTGAATCCCAGAGGAAAATTGCCCCGACGATTTCCACACATTCCGTACGACCACTGCTTATCAACTTGCTCTTTTACCTGGATAATGTCGCCGATAAGCAGCGGCAATTCATTTTCGTCATCTGTGGGGAAATCGTAGATGGCTTTGACGAGCCGACCTGCTTTGGGCTCCATGTCAAGCCTGGAAGACACAAACATAACCAGACGCGTGAAATAATTGTCAAGAATTACAATTTAAACAATAACTAGCTGTCGTGGCCGTCACGAAACTTTCTTCTATATCTATCTTATGAATTCCGGTTACAAAATAAAATACGTACTCGCCCGAGTAATTGGAGACAGTTACAATTTCCCAATTATCGTAATAACCCTGCAAATTCAGAATCAACGAGCGAAATTGGAAATCATTGCAAAAGCCTTGTTTAGATAAATTGCAAACATTTTATTTGTTAGTAAAAAGAAATTGGCAACAGTTAAAAATTTCAAATCATTGAAAGTTTTCAGCTGTTTTGATAATTAAATAGCGTGAAAGCGATTTTTTAATGAATTAATTTTTCGCATTGTTGACTAAGCGCAAAGATCACCCCATCCTCCCCCTGAGGAGATTGGCGACAAAATTTAATCGATGCTTGCTTCCATATTGAGTTAGTGTTATTCCAAATTTCATTCAAATCGCAGCAATATTTCCCGAGATACAGTAGGTGCAATGACAAAATAAGCACTTTTGATTGCTCCACCCCCCTTGGAGATATTGACAAACAAATTGAATCAGCACCTGTACTCAGTAGGGTCTACCTATGGACCAATTTTCGTTTGATTCCGCCGGTTACTTCCTGAGATATAGCAATCACCCCCGCGCAGAACACGTGCGATTGCTCCACCCCCCTTGGAGATATTGACAAACAAATTGAATCAGCACCTGTACTCAGTAGGGTCTACCTATGGACCAATTTTCGTTTGATTCCGCCGGTCACTTCCTGAGATATAGCACTCACTCCCGCGCAGAACACGTGCGATTGCTCCACCCCCCTTGGAGGAATTCGCTAAATAAAGTCAGGTGCACCAGTTCACATGGTGGTACATATGTGCAAAAATTTTTGTTCGATTTCATGCAGTAGTTTTTGCTCTAGCGCGGCCACAAAAACTGGTCACACACATACAGACTCACACACAGACACACACACACACACACAGACAGACATTTTCCAAAAATGGTCGAAATGGACTCAGCGCACCTCAAAACGTGCAAATCCGTCAAAATTCGACATTCGAAAATTTTCACGAAACCAATACTTTCTTCTATATATTAGATATAGAAGAAAGTAAAAAAAGACTGCAAAAAAAAAAAAAAAAAAAAAAGAAAAAAACTTGAGAATTAACTCTTGTTTTACAAACGACGATCATTTACACTTTTTACTTTCTTCTATATCTAATATAGAGAAGAAAGTTGTTTTCGTGAAAATTTTCGAATGTCGAATTTTGACGGATTTGCACGTTTTGAGGTGCGCTGAGTCTATTTCGACCATTTTTGGAAAATGTCTGTGTGTGAGTCTGTATGTGTGTGACCAGTTTTTGTGGCCGCGCTAGAGCAAAAACTACTGCATGAAATCGAACAAAAATTTTTGCACATATGTACCACTATGTGAACTGGTGCACCCGACTTTGTTTAGCGAATTCCTCCAAGGGGGGTGGAGCAATCGCACGTGTTCTGCGCTTGGGTGATTGCTATATCTCAGGAAGTAACCGGCGGAATCAAACGAAAATTGGTCCATAGGTAGACCCAACTGAGTACAGGTCCCGATTCAATTTGCGTGTCAATATCTCGAAGGGGGGTGGAGCAATCGCACGTGTTCTGCGTGGGGGTGATTGCTATATCTCAGGAAGTAACCGGCGGAATTAAACGAAAATTAGTCCATAGGTAGACCCTACCGAGTACAGGTGCTGATTCAATTTGCGCGTCAATATCTCGAAGGGGGTGGAGCAATCAAAAGTGCTTATTTTCTCATTGCACTTACTGTATCTCGAGAAATATTGCTGAGATTTGAATGAAATTTGGAATAACACTAACCCAATATGGAAGCAAGCATCGATTAAATTTTGGCGCCAATCGCCCCAGGGGGAGGGTGCGCCCCCAGGGGTAGGGGGCGATTTTTGCGCTTAGTCAACAATGCGAAAAATTAATTCATTAAAAAATCGCTTTCACGCTATTTAATTATCAAAACAGCTGAAAACTTTCAATGATTTGAAATTTTTAACTGTTGCCAATTTCTTTTTACTAACAAAAAAAATGTTTGCAATTAATCTAAACAAGGCTTTTGCAATGATTTCCAATTTCGCTCATTGATTCTGCATTTGCAGGGTTATTACGATAATTGGGAAATTGGAGCTGTCTCTAATTATTCGGGCGAGTACGTATTTTATTTTGTAACTGGAATTCATAAGATAGATATAGAAGAAAGTTTCGTGACGGCCACGACAGTAGTTCTCATAAAAGGGACTTTTTAGTATTTTAGGCAGCTTTCCGAGAATTGCAGAAAAATAGTCGCATTATTTTTTTGGTTTAAACTTTTCACAGAAAAAAGCAAAAATAAGCTCTTATCAATCTGAACGAAAGAAACAGGGGTGTCCCGAACTTAATTTTTGGAAAGGATGGATATCTCTACTAACCGAATGAACCTTAGAATTTTACCGAGTAATAAAAAAAAGTACGAGCACATGTTGCGACAGCTAAAAAAAAAAGAAAAAAAAAAGACATTAAGCATCATTAAAAAATAAAAAGAAAAATAAAACGAAAGAAGAAGAAGAACAGGAAAGCTAAAGTCACACAACTGTCTCAAAAATTTCCGAATAAAGTATATTTTGGGGATATCACAGTGACTTGTGTAACTAATTGCTTCCGTTTCAAGGAAAACAACTTACAGGTAAAACTTCAAGAAGTAAGATAATTTTGAGTAAAAATTAATGGAACAAGCTCGGAATTCAGAGAGTTCTTGATTTTAGAGATTATGGTGGTTCTCCACAAATGATGACACGCTTTTGCAGAGAAGGGGGAGCTCGTAAAATTGTGACAAGGGATTGAGAGGAAGTAACATCACAACTTTATTTGCAAGAAAAATATGTTTGTAACAATATGTTTGTTACAAAAATAATATAGCATGACATTTGACAAGGGAGGAGGGGGTCGCGTAACATTTTGTGACAAAGGCATGGGGGAGGGGGTCAAACATGTTGAAAAAAAATATAACATCATTTGTTGACAGTCCAGGACCGTCATTTCGAATTTTTCCAGGGGGGGGGGGGGCAAAGGGTGTATTGTATACATAATGTAAATTCGCAAAAAAATGGCAAAAATCACGCCTACTTACATGCAAATGCATTGATTTTCCAAAGTCGGGAAAACCGAAATGACAAGCCTGTGACAGTCCGTAAGCGCCAGTGCCAGATCTAAGAGGGAGCAAGTGTAGTGCAGCAAATTTCACTCTATTTCTGTGTTATTTATTTATTCATTTTTCGTTGATACTCGTTTAAAAACTTGAAGGACGATGGGTGAGGCCAGCAGGTTCACGTTTTTGTCCCCGCTCGGAAAAATCGAAGATTCGGCGCTGCCAAGCGAATAAAAATCAAACGTCATCACGCAGATTAGCTATTCATAAAGAAAAATACCTTTGACTGAGGTAGTAACCATGCAGTGTCAAACTTACTATCTCTCAAGGAAGTTTGTCGCTAAAGTGCAGCCATAAATATGAAATCAAATCGAAACTTAATAGTTTTGAACAAACCAATCAATGAGAGAATTAACTGAGCAAAAAATGCCATACCAATTTCCAAAACAGCAAAACCTCCGCCGCAAAACACGAAACAAAACAGAAGTGCATTGACACGTGTTTCTCCAAACCGAAAAAAGCTTTCCGAATCACTTTTGCAAAGAATCATATCTGCCGGAGTAATTGTTTCCTGAAGAGTCTCGCAATCTCCTACGTCACAGGAAAAATCGCTTCGACTATTCAAGATCAGAAGAAGAAGCATGCGCTCTTGCGCAAGGCCAATTCCATAACAGGTTCATCAGACGATAGAAACAAATCGCTACCGTAATGCTCCAGTGGAGGCGGATGACATGGGCCACGCGACGGAACATGGGAATGGCGTTCGATTTTTGCTGGAATTTATGCGCCGTGAGGGAAAAAAAAAAAAAAAAAAAAAAAACTATCGTTATCAGGGCCCGATTAATCTCTGAAGGTTCTTAGGTGAAGCTCAGCCTCATTTCAGGGCCCTCTATTTTCGTTTGGGAAATTTTTTTTTTTTTTTAAATAGCCCGGCAGAATTCAGATTAAAGTTGACCCTCCCCTCCCCCTTTCCTTTGCACATTACATATGCTTGCATAAATTCTCAGCAACTGAGAGTGGCTTGTAGTTAAATCAGATTTATCACTTCCCAAAATTGCAATAAAAGTACATTTTAACACAACTGGGCCAAATTTTATTGAACCAGTTCTCTTTAAAACTGAATTTAAAACCAGGAACTGAAATTTTTAAACAGTTGCTCAGTCATTTTTGGGCCCTCTGAAAATTTTGATCGAAAGCTCAAGCTTCCCGAGCTTTTTGGGTAGTCAGGCCCTGAGTGTTACAAAAAAGAAAATGTTACTATTCAGATCAGAAGTTCTAATCAGGACCGTCCCAAGAGATGATGGCGCCCAGGACGAATATTTTCTGGCACCCATTGCTCCTACAAAAAGTTGGTCATACCGGTTCGGTACAGTCCGTTTTGAAAAAGTGCTGAAAATATCTGTATTTTAATGATAACATAATTTATTAAGCCATCTGAAATCTATGGGTGCCATGATGAAAGACAAGAAATAAATCTATATAATACCTACCATGTTATCATTTTAATAACTTATTTTTGAGAAAGGAAAACTTTCTTCGGACGACTCTGGTTCTCATTGTAAAGGCCGCAACGGAACCCCACCTAAAACACACCAACTTTGCGATACCCCACCCCCTAGTCTCCCCCTCATCTAAAAAAAAAAACTTCAGATGGCATATTTCAATCTTATTTTCTAATATATATTTCCGGAATACTCAAAAAAAAAAAAAAAATCTACATCTAATATATAAATCAAAGTTTGATGCCGTCATAGCTTGCGGGTCAAACGCTCTCCTGTAAAATTTCCTCAACGTACGATATGAAAATTGGTACAAAATTAGTCCGCATTCTGATAGTGTGCACCTCGAGCTTGAATTTTTTTAATTAACCCTAGATTTTTTAAATTAAATTAAAACTAGATAGTTCACAGCGTATTCCTACATTTTTTGTACTATATGTAACATTACTTATGAATGGCAACAGTCTTAAGAGTCAAATCTTAAGAATTCTCGTATGTTATAAAACTAATCTATAATTATTATTAGTTAATATGATTTTGGGCTGTAGTAGAAAAACGGATTTAAATTTCAATATCTAGATATAAACATCGTTAACTTATTTCTATCACAAGTTTTTAATACTAACGGACTTACAGGAGTTTGTAGAAAGGGAGTGTCTGGAAAGAGTAAAAAGATAACGTCATTTCTTATATAACAGTTCCTATATGCATATAAAATACTTTATTAGGATTGAAAGTTGGTGTTAAGACCTAGGACAATAAAGAAAAGGGATTCGCTGCACCCCTGTGTGTAATTAAACAAAAACTTCCAGGTTCTCAAAATACTTTTTTATTGTACTAAAATATAGCTGCTTACCCCTGAGATTGCAAGTACTTTAGCTTATTTTACAATATTTTTAGCAGGCTAGCATTGCAGGTCTCCGGGCCACACTTTGAGAAACTCCAATTTAGAGCTAAAATTTAATTTTATTTATAAAATTATAAGAGTTTGATAAGGAAGTGCAAAATTATCTATTCAGCTGAGATATTCTCAGTTAAATTAAACATCGAAAAGCAAAAGTTTCAACTTTCGCGGACATATGAGCATTGTTCCTTTTCTTTTCATTTTTTGCATAGAAAGGACTCGGTATTCATGTGTTGCTACATGCACATTTAATTGCAATATTTTTATTATGATTTAAGTGCACGAATGTTTAAATTTGAAGGTAAGTTATCGTATTTATTACAGAGGAGTAATTCAACCTTTGGAAAAAAATATGAAAGAAAAGTATGAAAAGCATTCACAAAATAAATGTAAGAGTATTGTGTAAATGTCCTCATTATTTTTTTCGGAATAAAATTTTTTCGATGTGGACATGTGAAAATTTATGAAGATCGGTCAAATTTTACCACGGATCATCGGTTGAGATGAATTTCGCCGATATTCGCTTCACTGTGCTAACGTTATTGCAGTAAAGAAACGTCATTTACAGGGTAGGTTTATGGGTCGGAGGTCGGAGGGGAAAAACGAACACACATGTCGTTATACTCAGAGATATATAAATAGGGTCGCTTCATTTCTGCAAATTATTTATTTATTTTCAAGGTGTGAAAATGATAATTGACATTTTTTAAAGAAGTGAAATTCATTTTGGAAGAGTGAAATATGCGAAGGGAATAAAGATCAAAATAGTAATCAATTCCATAAAAAAACTACCTTTCTAATGGTGAAACTGAATGTGGCAAGGAAAGTAGAGATGCCAACAAAAACATAAATGTGAAAAAGGAGCCAAGTTCGGTTTAAACAACGTTTGGGCAGTTTGAAGCAGCGGTGCCACCGACAAAAGAGTTGAAATCTAACAGGCTCCAAGTTCTATAGCTGTTCTGTTAACTACAGTCGTTAGAGTTATTGAAATGTTCATTAATTTATTTTAATAACATTTCGTTAGTTCCTTTCATATCGGCTTCGGAACTGGGCAAGTTCATTTCTAATTGACGGAAGTCGGACTTTTTTTAACGTAACTTCGTGACGATTAAAACTTGCCCAGTTCCGAAGCCGATATGAAAGGAACTAACAAAATGTTATTAAAATAAATTAATGAACATTTCAATAACTCTAACGACTGTAGTTAACAGAACAGCTATAGAACTTGGAGCCTGTTAGATTTCAACTCTTTTGTCGGTGGCACCGCTGCTTCAAACTGCCCAAACGTTGTTTAAACCGAACTTGGCTCCTTTTTCACATTTATGTTTTTGTTGGCATATCATGCATTTTTGAAAAGCCGAAGTAACGGTTATGCTTTCATTTAGACCCAATTTAATATACTAATTAATAAATACTGTCCTTTATTTGTTTTCATATATACACATGTATTTTTATTTGAGTTAAAAGACTGAAGAGCGGCATACTTACTGTAAACAATGTTTTTTGTTAATGGCAACAGTTATTGATGGAATGAGGACTTCATGATTTGAATGACGCGAGACGGAGATTAAGAAAATTGGTTTTCAAGGTTATGTTGTGTGTTTCCAAGTCAGTGTTATGTATTTTCGATGTTTTACGAGTTGTTTAAAATAATTACGTTTAAATAAAGTTTATTAGTTTACAATTCAGAAGTGGAATTCGCAAAATAGTCAAAAAAAGGCAGAAAGTTATTAGAAGGAAGTATGGCCTATTTATCAAGAGTACGGAAACGAGACTTGCAGTATATTGCTTCAGAGTTAGGGGAAGTTGACATAGAAAACTGTAGTATAATACTTTTGATCAAAGTTATCTTAGATAGCGCTAATTACGATGAAGAAATAGTTAAGGGTATCATTTCAACCTTAGAAGCTGATCGACTCTGCGAAGATGAGCGAGAAAAGCGCCAACTTGAAAAGGAAAAGCGCTAAGAAGAAAGAGCGAGAAAAGCGCCAAGAAGAAATAGAGCGAGAAAAGCGCCAACTTGAAAAGGAAAAACGCCAAGAAGAAATAGAGCGAGAAAAGTACCAAGAAGAAATAGAGCGAGAAAAGCGCCAACTTGAAAAGGAAAAGCGCCAAGAAGAAATAGAGCGAGAAAAACGCCAGTATGAACTAAAATTAAAAAAATTAGAGTCAGAAGCAAAGATGCCAGTCAACAGCCATGTGTCAGAACTACCAAGGGTAGATTGGCAAACTCAACTAAGAAAATTCGATTCCTTTAATGACGATATAGGACTGTATCTCGTCCATTTCGAAAGAGTGATGACCCGGGTTAAAATGGATCCTACACTGTGGATGGCGTGCCTTACTGGAGTATTGCCAAGCGATGTAGTTGAACTTATTTTGAAAGAACCAGAAAAAAATGCCGAAAATTACGTATATGTGAAAGACTTGCTTCTAAAACGATACAAATTAAGCCCTGAAAGATTTAGACAACTCTTTTATGCACATAGTATTAAGGATGGAAAGAGTTGGCGTGAATATTATTACGAATTAGAAACATATTTTACTGGATGGATTGCTGGACTAAAGATTGAAAGTATGAACGACTTAAAAGGACTCATAATATCTGACCGCATTAAAGAAGTGGCTCCACCTGCAGTACGAGATTACTACTTGAGCTCTTGGTCATCACTAAATGCACCTATTGAATTGACTGATAAGATTGATGAATACATAGAATTGGACAACTCTTTTAGGAGTAAACTTCAAGTGGAAAATCATCGAGAATTCACACTAAGAAAAAATCATACTTCAAACGAAAACTGGAATAAAAATATTTCTCACGTTAGACCTGCAGAATCTATAGTATGTTACAACTGCAATGAAAAGGGACACTATTCTCGTGATTGCCTAAAATCGAGAAAGCCTAAGTTCTGTACTAGGTGTAGAATGGAAGGTCACGGAACAAAGGATTGTCCACAAAAACCCTATGTTTCTCCTTTAGTGAACATTTCTCATTCGAATCCTTTGGACAGAAACGTTTGTACTAAGACTATTGTTATAAACGGGATCACTACGGAGGCAATTATGGACACCGCAGCAGACATATCTATGATTAAAGATTCATTCGTAACTGTAATCAATGCCAACATTTTAAGGGCCATGCTCCACATCAGCGTAAAACGCGACCGAAACTGAAGGCAGAAACCGAAAATCCGG
>JAXGGA010022967.1:7500-14168 GCA_038373865.1 Uloborus plumipes
CTAGTTGGCATGTGTCATAACCAGTAGGGTATGTCATAAAAATAAAAGTTTTTTTTTTCGACTTGGTACACGCACTTTCCTATGTATTCACTCATTTTGAGTTGCTTGGTACAAAAAAAAGTTTTTGGAAAAAAATTTTAGCTACCGGGAAAACGCATTTAATCCGGTGTTTTTTTCAAAAAATTTACTATTTTCAGGTTGAATACGCAATATAGCTACGGGAGTTTTTTAAAAGATTGTTCTTCTAACTTAAACGCATGTTTTCAACTCTAATGAACTTAGTTTCCTTATAAAAAATGCAGTTAAATATACATATCGTCTCTTTTTGTTTTAAAAAAGAGCAGAAACTATCGGTAATCGTTCCTACTGAAACGGGTTACGCTTCTGGGGGTCTAGTCTCTGCCCAATACGGAAAAATTCTCCGCATTCAAAACCAACCCGTGACGTCATTTTAACGTATGTAGCGAGACCCGCTAGTCTCTGCCCTTTTTTTCCGCACGCAAAATACGTACTCTAAAATGTAAACATACGGAAAATTTACGCCGTCTTCTTTCAGGCGGAAAACCATTTTGCGTACTTAAAATCCAAGATGGATGCCGCGTTTGCTGCGTTGGATTAGCAACTAGAAGACGTTGAAAGATTGAAAACGATAGAAAGAAATGGTGTTTAAAGACCAATTCAATGCTTTCGAGCTTTCAGATCGCAGATTTGTTAAACTTTTCAGATTAACAAAAAATTTAGCGATTGATTGACCTCACGGAAGATATTAAAGATAGTCACTTGCGGGTAAGTACTTTCTTCATTATTTTGCAAACAAAACATCATTTTTAATGCTTTGCATCCATTTATAGAGTAGTAGCAAATCTTGTTCGCGCCTTACGAAAACTGCTGTTTATTTTTTTCACACAGATTCCTTTTATTCAACCACATTAAATCAACCAAAAAACGAAAGAAATCTCGACCTGGCCGTTTCGGATTTTCATGTAACTTTCAGGAATCCTACCCTTGAACAGTACTGTATTTACGTATGGTCTTAATGGGCTATAGCCCAGGGCGGCATGATTGGGGGGGGGGGGGGGGGGGCGGCACTTTTTTCATGTAAAATGAAGACTTTTTTTTTAGACAGCAGGGTGGATCGCTTTTTTTTTAGACAGCAGGGTGGATCGGCCGCGAGAATTACATCTATCAATTGAATTAAATACTGTTCTTTGTTAATAACGCTGTGTGGCCGGGCTTTGCACGGTTTACCTTGAAAATACATTTTATGTCAAGTAAATAAAGTTATTTTTTTTTTTACAACTCTGAAATTCAACACCTCAAGGGGGGGGGGCAGTTTCAAAAGTCCAGGGAGGCCTCACGTCTATTTTTTTATATTGAAAAATCTATTATTCATAATTAATCAGTAATTAATTTCTGAAATTCGTTAAAAAACATTTTTTTTTCTTGCTGGCAATGTTGTAAAATATTATAACTCAAGTTCTATGAGAGGTACAGAGTTGCATATTAACTCATTTTAATAACAATTATATGCGCTTTAATTTGATATGTAACGACAATATTTCGAGGAAAGATTTTCTCACAAAATAAATAAATAAATGACACTGTCAATTAAAAATTTAGGTCCAAGGCCGACAATACTTTAGAGGCCCCCTTCTGTGCTCTGCCTTTTCAAGTCACCAAAAAAAAAAAATATTTTTTGCAGTGGCGATATAAGGGGGCCAGGGGTCCCCCTTGTATCCCCGCCCTTAATTATCCCCCCCTTGTATCGCCACTGCGATACAAGGGGGGGGGATAATTAAATAATACTCTATAAATGGACGATAAGCATTAAAAATGTTTTGTTTGCAAAATAATGAAGAACGTATTTACCCATCCCCCCCCCCAAGCTAAATGGCGCGAATCCCCCCCCCCAAAAAAAAAATTTCACAACCCTCTTGTGCTTTTTATTTTTTTTCCTCTTTTGTATTTCTTTTTTCTAATATTATTTTTTTTTTTTAATTATAACTATTATAACTATTAGTTTTTCATGTATTAACTTTTTAAAAGTACTAATCATGCGCAGAATATAATCGCTTTTTTTCTCTTCCACACATTCCAAGCACAACCACACACACACGAAAAAAATAAATAATAATTTAAATAAAAAAAAACTAAATTAATAAATAATTTAAATAAATAAATCAGTTTTAAAAAGTCCCCCCCCCCTAAAATTTTGTTGGCGCAACTTGCGCCATAATCCTCCCTGTGGACACCCCTGAGGGGGGTGATTTTTGGGGATCATTGTATAGAGCTCTGCAAGGCCCTATGTAGTTGCAATGTATGCATTATGGCTACCCCTGATACTGTTTTTTTATATCCATTTTAGCTCAAGATTTTTAAAGCTAATTCCCAAGAAAGAAATCTTTTTTTCTTTCCATAAAATGAACTAAATATGAGAAGTGCCAATTAAGTATCAAAAGAGATTGTTTTTATTTTTCATTTTATGAATCATTATTTTTTTTCTTAAAATACATAATTCTTCAATGCTGTGCATCAGTTTTTAAAAAATTAGTGGCCCCTTAAGAAGATGAGGCCCCAGTCCCAGGCCTAGATGGCCTGTGCCATAATCAGGCAATAGCAATTGTGTTAATTAGGGCTTGTAGTACTTGTTTTTAATTCCATATCCAGCACAAAAATATTTTAAATTAGATTCTGAAAGTGTTATACATATTCAGGAGTCCCGAAGGGAGGTCATGAGAGTTTTCCTCATTCGGCAAGCTCGAAATGACAAGTCGGCAAATTCAGGAACAGTATTACTTTTTTTGTGAAGCTGCAATATCTTCCTGTTTTTACATAATTTTGTTGCCTTTGAAAATAAGAAGACCCGATTTATAAAACTCAATTCGGCTGTTGTCAAATGACCATCATGCTTTAAATGATGATATAGATAAATGGTGATAGATGCAATATTCTATGATAGTCATACAGTCAATACGCTTTAATCTGTATATATGTTAACAACAATAATTTATAAATCATGAAATCAATTGTTTTGACTATTCAAAATACACTCCCGCTGTTATTTATCTAAATTCCAATATTTGTCAATGATTTTTTTAGTGACACCCATTGTCTTTTCTCATAAGTAATAGTATAAGGTCTGTGTGTATGCAAACAATGGAAAACAAAAGTAAAAGCGTTGTCTGCCGAGCATTGCCAAGTCAACGATTACGATACTTGCCGATTGAAACACTAATTTTCGATTGGCTGATTTGGATCGGAATAAAGGCGTGGCTTCAATTTTTCAGTACGTTCGTAAACACGCCGAATGTTAACGTACGTTCGGAATATTTGGGCAGAGACTACGCAGTTACCGCACGTACGGTTATCAGCATACGTTATTAGAGTTCGTTACGATGCGTGCGTACGTTGACGGCATGATTAACGTACGTAAATTTACGTATGGGCAGAGACTAGACCCCCTGGTCAATCGACACCGCTGTCTTCGTTAGGCAGTCAGCTGTCCACGGGAAAATGCCACCTGCATCTGGGGAAGTGATCCCCATTTTGTTAATTAACGCTCCGCCCCCCCAAAAAAATAACTTTTGACCAGCAGACGCGTTTTCACTTAAATGTCTCTCATCCTGCCGAAGATTTTCCGACAAAAGGCAAATTGAGATTATCTTTTTTGTTTTATTAAAGGATGGATTGATTTCCACTAAAAACCTGGAAAGCAAAAGACACTAATAATTTTAAACATCGAAGAAGTCGGACTTACAGTTCGACTCTCCCGAAAGCTAGTGCCGTCGTGTAATATTATGACTCGAGGAAATACCCTGGAATTTTCATAATATAGCTGTACGAAGTAAATGAAACTACCTTGATATTAGTAGAGCGGCCGTTACTTCAGTCAGGTTTGCTGTGTCATCAACCGCGGCAGTTGCTATTATATATAGCCTTTTGGGTAATCTTGTGAAGGCAGGCCATCTCAATGAAGATAAAAAACATCTCATATGCGATAGCAAAAGGGTGTTTCATGCTAAAGAGCATGTTATGAAGCACTCAAGAGCAGATGAGAGTTCTAATATCGCAAAAAGTAACATTACTGCAATTTTTGTATAGAAAGCAGAAAGCACAACACTCTAACTCTTAGTCACGATGAGAACACTGGTAGCTTTCGGAAAAGCATCATCAAAGAAAGACCGTAACAGAAGAGCGTGGAGATCGCTACCTCACTCACTATACACCAGAAGAAGAAGACAACAAAGGAAAAACTCGCTGAGCAATGTGAAATAGGATTATGTGACTGATTGAAAGACATAGTTATAGACATTTGCCTTCAACTAATTGGCAGCGATACCTTCAATTAAATGTCTGGCTGGAAAGGAGGCATCCCCAGCAGCACCAGAACGTTCAAATTTGGTGCAAAAATGGTGTTATTGGTCAAATAACGGTGCTAAGTGTCACTTGAACGTTATATTCGACGTGCAAAAACAGTAATATTATCACGGTGTCATTTCAGTGCTTAAAAAACGTGATATTTGACGTGCAAAAACAGTAATATTATCACGGTGTCATTTCAGTGCTTAAGGAACGTGATTTTTGACGTGCAAAAACAGTAATATTATCACGGTGTCACTTCAGTGCTTAAGGAACGTGATATTTGACGTGCAAAAACAGTAATATTATCACGGTGTCATTTCAGTGCTTAAGGAACGTGATATTTGACGTGCAAAAACAGTATATCCAGGGCTGCGGAGTCGGAGTCGGAGTCGAAGAGTCGGAGTCGGACTGATTTTGGACTAAAGGAGTCGGAGTCGGTGTTGCTGAAAAACATGTCGACTGCGACTCCAACCACCTTCGATTTCGATGAAATTTTATGGTGGTGAAAACATGTCTTTGAAACTAACAGATACAAATTTTCAGCGTCCAATATCCAAATCCTAAGCATCTAGGATCATTAAAAAGGTCTTCAAAATGGCGGGTCTGCTTTGTGAAACGAATTTCTATGTATGGGCTTATGCAAGATAATAAAAAATATTTGCAGCAAAAATGCATTGTGTTAAAATAAAATCTGGTCATTTAACAAGAAAAGGATTAGTTTTGTACGGAGTCAAATGACAAGAGCGGCACTTGTCATTTGCTCTGGAGAAAATGAACTTTTTGGGAGGTCACAGTGATCTCCGAGAATTGAGGTGAAATTACCTGCGAGAATTCATGACCAAATTAAACTTTTCGAGAGGTCACAATGACCTCCCATGACCTCCAACTGGGATACCCCAGCTTGCTCCCCCCCCCCCTAAAGTGAGTCCTGGCTGCGACCATGAATAAAAATGAAACTTTTAAAAATGGACTTAATATTTCAACCATTGTTTAGGGTTTTTCCCTCTTCACATTTGGGTAAAAAAATAAATAATTTCAAAAAAAGCAGGAGTCCGGAGTCGGAGTCGAAAGTTTTAAAATCCCGGAGTCGGAGTCGACCATTTTTCTTCCGACTCTGCAGCCCTGATATTATCACGGTGTCATTTCAGTGCTTAAGGAGGTGCTTAATTTCTCAGAATTGAGGTCGTGAATTGCTGCTTTTTAGAAAGGGAAGAGGAATCATATCTGCAGAAACTTTAAGTTTTATCCTAAACAACTCTTTCTCCCAAGATCCTAATCAGATTTGCATGCATTTCAGTAAAAAAGCATTGCATTTATACTAATAAAATGATATGATTTAAGCCCTTAGTCTTTCATAGATGGCTTCTCCTGGAAAAAAATTTCCATTTAAAGTATTATTTTTCTCCCTCGATGAGATCAAGTAGCGTATAGTGGTTAGCGTGTTCTGCTGGAGTCGCAAGGGACCCGCGTTCGAATCACGCGGAATGAATATATTAAATTCAAAGTAATTAAACAATCAATAGTTAAATTAAATAAATTAATTAAGTAATTAAATAATTAAAACCAAGATGGCGACGATCATGGATCAAAAATGACGTCACGGTTAAAACACGTCACGGCCACCGGATAGTGGGGTATACGTAGTATACTTTTTCAGCTGGGGAACACTGAAAACAAACGTATTTCCAGAACCTAAATATAACCTATCATTCCACGTTCAAAACTGGGACAAAAAAAGGTGGTCAACACCAGATTTCGACGTGTCATATTACCATCGATCGATGAGACACATAGACGTTGACAACACGTGCTGCGAGGACGTGTTTTGAACGTGCCGGCTGGTGCGCTCTGTACGTGTTGCAGAACGTGTTTTGAACGCCTTTGTGCTGCTTGGGATGCTACATTACATCGAAATACTCCCCCATTATAGACTTTCTTTTCCCAAGTTGACTTTCTTGAGGGGAAAAAAAAAAAAGTTTCCTGTATAAAAAACGGGTGTTTTTTGGCCTATTCCAGAAAACTTACTAATTGCTCTTCTTTACTCTGAGGACTAAGGTAAAAATCCCTTTGCATTTGACAAAATAGTATCAATTACGGGTGGAAATAGTTCCGCCATCAGTGAGCTTCAATACTTCTGCCTTCCACGGAACTGATCGACTGACTAGCAACATTTTCGTCCATATTAACAAGGGGCTCCAAAAATTGAATTGGCTTAAACTTTGTTTTTTTCTCAAGAAACTCAACTTGGGAAAAGAGTTTACCTACAGTACCAGCAATCCATTCCTTTTCTGGAGAAGTTGGTCCGT
>JAXGGA010022968.1:0-14165 GCA_038373865.1 Uloborus plumipes
GAAAAACGAGGGACTACCAGTGTGATGATGCACTCATACATGTTCTTGTGCAATTCTTAGCGTTTAACGAGTCAGAGTGCCTGACTATGCGTGAAGTTATGAGCTTTTTTCTGGGGGGGGGGGGGGGGGCGGGCTTATAGATTGCATAAAAACAGGTTTTAGTGCATACGTCGCTCGATCTTTTTGCACAAATAAGGCATTTATTTTCCTCCATCGCTTTATTCCTCGAATACGGAGTAGAGGAATTCCGGGAATACGGATTCCTCTACGGAGAGCGAACCAACTGCTCCCACTCTCGGTGGATGAAACAGTACTTACTCGTTTTTAATTTCAGTTGTTTTTCGAATTTTGTCGTTTCGGATTTATAACGTTCCCTTCGAGTCTTTTTCAAATCCTTGTTCGTTTATATTGTTATTTACACTAACTTTGTGCACTAGGTGGAGCGAAAAAAACAAAGTTTTTATTTTCGAATCGTAATAGTGCGGAAAAGTTGCGATTGGTGAAGAGTTACAAAGCAAAACAAAAATTTTTGAAATCGGATAATATCTTCCGTTCCCGCAACAAGCCTGAAATTTTGAAAAAATGAAAATTTTCATGTGTTTTTAGCGATTTTTTAAAAGTTTTGTTTTAATGTTTTATTTAAATGCTCTTGGACGGAAAAGTTACGTTTGGTGAAGCCTTCTGAAATTTTGAAAAATATATTGAAATCGAATAATACCTTCTGATCCAGGAACAAGCCAGAAAAATCAAAAAATTATAAAACTTCAGCTTTTTTTTGGGGTGATGAAAAAAAATTAAAAAAAAGAAATGTTCTCATTTTTTTTCTTTTTTACCCGGTATCATTGCGTAAAGCCTTTTAAAAAGCACTATATTACTCTTAAACATTAATTTTTTTTCTTGATTTTTCAGGTATCTTCTAAACATGCAAAACTACCATTTTTTACAACAATGAAACATTTTCAAATAATCGAAAGTTATAAAATATTTTCCAAAATTTTTACAATCCACTACGAAAATCCACTAAATAAAACACCCACTCAAAAAAAAGGCTAATTTTAATCACTAAACTATAAACAATTTTAATACCTAACTAATTATATACAGCTTCTTAATCCCCTTTTGAAGTCTGTGCCTTCTATAATAATGTTACCTAACTTAACTGACTACCCACAGAATCCTTTAACATTAATTTAATTAGAAACTTAAATTAAAATTAAAACTTCTTTAAAATTAAACCTAGTTAGGTTAGGTAGTGTATAGAATGAGACTGCAAAATGCAATTAAATGTTCAGAAACTAACATATAATGAGGTAGGTATTAAATAGTTTATCGTTTAGGGATAAAAAATATTGTTCATCTTATGAGTGAGTGTTTTGTTCAATGGATTTTTGTACCGAAAAAGTTAAACAAATTTAATAATTAGGTATGGGTATGAAATTGTATGTAAATATTATGTATTATTTTTTTCTGTTTAGCTTCCAGTTGTTTTTTAATGGCGGTTTTGTTTGTAATACGCTTTTACTAGTTTCACATGTGGGTTTGTCAGTATGTATGTAACTCCGAATAAAAGATAAAATTCACGTTCTTTAAAAATATAAAAGTGATATATTTTAATACTATATGTTAATACTAAAGGCTAAACTATATTATTACATGTTGATGTTATTGAATGCTATTATTAGTACTAAAGGCTAAACTATATTACATGTTGATGTATTATAATGTGCTGTGTAAACTTATAATTTGAAATGGTTTAAAGCTTTATAGTTTGAATAAATCTAAAAGCGTATTTTTTAGTTTTTTAAACTTAAATTTAATTATTTATTTTAAAATAATTTTGTGTATGAAAAATTAGAAATCAACAAAATCTAAAATTTGTTTTGTCTTCTACACTAATACATTCCTTATATTTATGGCTTTCATATGAAATGTGTTCCAAAATCATCATCGAGATGCTTATAGTAACCTTTTAAGCACAAGTTTCTCTGCAATTGTGTTTCAAATGTTCAATTGTCATGATAACATGTTTTAACATTTTTTTGCATAAGGCTAATAGGGGTGTGTGGGGCAGTAGTGCCCTCTCCTTGTCAAATGCTTTCCAATCCTTAATTTTTGTTACACCTTGCCCCACTTTGCCTGGGACTGTGTTACTGTAGGCACCAAGATAACCTTAAAGCAAACTAAAAGCAACTAAAAAGCAAAAAATAATAGATAACATTTACATAAAAATTTTTACCCATACCTAATTATTAAATTTATTTACCTTTTTCAGTACAAAAATCCATTGAACAAAACACTCACTCATAAGATGAACAATATTTTTTATCCCTAAATGATAAACTGTTTTAATACCTACCTCATTATAATGTTAGTTTCTGAATTTTTAATTGCATTTTTCAGTCTCATTCTATACACTACCTAACCTAACTAGGTTTAATTTTAAAGAAGTTTTAATTTTAAAATTAGCTTCTAATTAAATTAATGTTAAAGGATTCTGTGGGTGGTCAGTTAAGTTAGGTAACATAATTATAGAAGGCACAGACTACAAAAGGGGATTATGAAACTGTATATAATTAGTTAGGTATTAAAAATGTTTATAGTTTAGTGATTTAAATTAGCGTTTATTTTAGGAGTGGGTGTTTTATTTAGTGGATTTTTGTACTGGATTGCAGAAATTTTGGAAAATATTTCATAACTTTCGATTATTTGAAAATGTTTCATTGTTGTAAAAAATGGTAGTTTTGCATGTTTAGAAGATACCTGAAAAATCAAGAAAAAAATTTATGTTTAAGAGTAATATAGTGCTTTTTAAAAGGCTTTACGCAATGATACCGGGTAAAAAAGAAAAAAAAAATGAGAACATATTTTTTTTTTTAATTTTTTTTCATCACCCCAAAAAAAGCTGAAATTTTATAATTTTTTGGTTTTCCTGGCTTGTTCTTGGAGCAGAAGGTATTATTCGATTTCAATATATTTTTCAAATTTTCAGAAGGCTTCACCAAACGTAACTTTTCCATCCAAGAGCATTTAAATAAAACATTAAAACAAAAATTTTTAAAAATCGCTAAAAACACATGAAAATTTTCATTTTTTCAAAATTTCAGGCTCGTTGCGGGAACGGAAGATATTATCCGATTTCAAAAATTTTTGTTTTGCTTTGTAACTCTTCACCAATCGCAAGTTTTCCGCACTATTACGATTCGGAAATAAAAACTTTGTTTTTTTCGCTCCACCCTATTGTGCACGCCTGGAGGCGGAACACATACACAATACCTATTATTTAAAATACATTTAATGCTTCAGGGCAATTCCATGCAAGTGTGGAAAAGCGTTGAAAAAATTAAACTCGAGTAATGTGACTGTTCTGTATATTTTTTGGTTTAAAAATGTTAGAAGTTTCTTATTTATAACAATTTTTTATTAGAAATGTAGTTTTTTAGTTTCGGCAATACTTTGAAGTTGGTATTAGAGTATTTTATTTTCAGTAAAGCAAATGGTCAAACTTTCAACATTGATGTTTCAATTTTTTCCATGAGATAAATGTGACAAAGGAAGATTGTTGTTTGTTACAGTTTAAATTAATATTGTGAATTGATGAAACAAGTGTTTTCAATTTAATTAAGGGATTTATGTCAATTTCAAAAAATATGTTAGAAAAAGCAAAATGTATCAAAAATATTTTCTGAAGATCCGCACATTGACAATGACCATTTAAGAACCAGAAATGAACAAAATGTAGGGTTTCGTTTAGTTAGTATTTTAAGGAACAAGAAGAAAAAACAGAGATAAAAGCTGGTGACTGGTGTGTGGTGAAGTACGAAAATACATTGTATCCTTGAGTTGTGACGATTATTGAAGAAAACGAGTTTAAAGTAAAAGTAATGGCTGCTGTTGGAACCAATTAGAAATGGCCAGAAACGACAGAGGAAATTTATTATAAGAGAAAACATGATTCGAAAATAGAATTACCTCAACTTGTTAATACCAGCGGCCAGTATGCATTTAAAAGTCTTATGTTTTGTAATATTTTTGATTGATCCTTGAGTCTGGCATTAAATTTCTGTAAATTTAACTTATAATTGTTAATTTTCAGTATTTTGATCTAAACTAAGCTGCAATTTTCATTCATTAATTTTTGTAATAAAGATATGCTTGTAAGTAAATTTTGTAACGTAAGTTACCCAGTTAAAAATTCCCATAAAATTCAATTTTTAAAATAAAATTTTAAATTTATGAAAATTAATTCCTAAATATTATAAGAAACAGATAAATTATACTTCAAACAAGAAAACAGCTGTAATAGAGCAGAAATGTGCCTTAGAACCAATTTTCATATTATACCATTTCCTTTTTGTGTAACGTAAGTTACTGCCTTATTTTTGACTGCTAAATTTTGTAAAATTTAAGTGCATCGAATATTTTTGCATTTTAATTTTGCTTTTGACTGTCATTTTCACTGAATGCTTTTGTACAAGATTTGAATTACAATATTTGTCTGTACTGAGGTGCTAAATGCATAAGAGTTGGTCGAAATGTGACGTAAGTTACCGTGGAATTGCCCTTCAGCAACAATTATGGACTGATTGAATGTAGAACATTTTATTTTTTCACATGTCCCCTATATGCATAATACAATGCAAAAAAATGCTGCATTTTTTTGCTTATGTCTTGCATTGCCTTTTCAGTGTCCCGCTTTTGTGCGAAAACTTCGACGGCGTATCTTTGGTGTTTTTAGCATATTAAGCATAAAGCATACCAAAAAAAAAATCAAAAATATTACACTTTTTCTCCCTATGGACTTATGTAAAAAAATGTAAAGCTTGTGTAGTTGGCAGGGATGTCATTTCAAGTTTTTCCAGGGGGTCAACGGGGGACAAAAGGTCCAAACACAATGCAATTTCATCGGAAAACATAAAAAGCCACGCCCACTTATATGTAAATATTTATTTCTCAAAGCCGGGGGTTGGGGGGGCAATTGACCCCCTGCCCCCCTAAATGACGGGCCTGGTAGTTGGTGGAAATTTTGTCGATACTTCGCCGAATGGCCAAATCCCTGTTTGCAAGCATAAACATGTGGTAGACAAAATTACTTGTCTGATTCGTATGCAATGTTATATCGCACAAACATCGATTGAACAGCACCTAAGAATAAACTTACATCGTTCTCAAATAAATAAAGCCGCCCATCCATCGCTTGAAATTAAGCATTTTAGAATTCTTTTGATAACATAAAATTGATATACTTGCTTATTTGGAAGGAACAAATGAACGACTTAAGGCTAAAAATAATATCATATTTAACCATAATTCTTGATATCCTTATGGCCTCAACATGAATCTCAATGTTTTAAACACCAATGATGATATCATCAATACTTTCAAACTTGTTGGCTATTTCAATAACAAATCTGGTATACATTGAGGGCATAGAGGCTCTTACAAAAACAGTAAAATCATCAACAATATTAATCTAGTACAATGGTGCAAAGAAACAGAAAATACATTTATATATCAAATTTTTTTCTGTCAGTCAGGTCAAAAACAGTCTTTTCAGATTGAAAATCCCCACTCTAAAAAATGGAAAAAGAGTGGCTCGAAATTCAAGTTTTTAAATGAACAATGTAAAGATTTAACTTTAGGTTTAATTAATTATCGTATTAAGGATGAATCGCCAATGAGGGATAACATTTATTTTTCAATTCAAAACTTTGCAAATCAAAGTTGTCAATTAATTTCTCCCATTTCTAATTTTCAGTCTACACCATTTATTTTCATGACTCCCAAGTTTCACAAATCGTCGATCAAGTTTAGATTTATTTGTTCAACCACGAGCAGTTTCAGAAAATGCATTAACATCAAACTTCAATCTATTTTGAGGCAAATTTACACCTTTTTAAAAACAAATATATGCGCTCGAGCTTTTTCTGGTGCATGGATAATAGCTACGAAATCAAAAACAAATCAAGTTCCACACTCACATCTTTATATACTTTTTATTTCGAGAATTTGTACTATGTTACTCTCTTGTAAATCTATGATTCATTTTGTATCAGGGTGGAACTTGGTATTGATATTGCATATTCAATAATTTCGTCACTTTCAATAATTTTACTTTTAAACAAATACATGGAATCGGCATGGGCACAAATGACTCCAGCACAGCTGCTAACTTATACCTCTTCTGCTACGAATTACAACTACACTGTCAAATATAATAAAAAGATCAGCATTTTCAGACATATTGACGATATTCTCGTTTTTAACAAAGATATGGAAGAGAAATCGAAGGTAGTTTATCCACAAACACTCCAATTAAATAAAGCCAATGGGAAAATTAATTCTGCCAACTTTTCGGATATTTCTTTTTAAGTTCAAGAATATCAACTTCTGACAGATTTGTGTGATAAAAAAGAACACTTAAACTTTCATGCTAAAAGCATGCCTCACTGGTTTGGCAATCTGCACAAAAAATATTTCAATAATATCATTATCGGTCAACTTTGCAGATTTTTCAAAATCTGAAGAAACATTTCAACAAACAGGTTATAAATTCATTGCTGGTTTATACTACCAAAACAACTATACTGCAGAATTTATTTTCTACTACTTTAATTTGTTTAAAAATTCTTTTTGGCGGAATCGATAATTTTTTCACCCAACGGCTTCCATTCAACTTAGATGTGTAGCACTTAAACCTGATTTGCCGGAAGTATTGTGTGGATCAGAGACCGGATTGAATTCGGAAAGACTACGGAATTGTTGTGTCCTTTTGCAACTGTTTTTCTTTCAATTGCAGGTCAGAGGGAGGTTGGTTGCATTCATGAGTTGGCAGCAGTGTTGTCTTTTTATCATCCTTTTTGGACTTTTCAAAATTAAACAACTTAATAATTTCATTATGCTAACTTGTATGCAGCTGAAATCTTCAGAAACCTGCAAACTCTTAATTTTACCAACTGCTCCCCCTCTCTGTGGACGAAGCACTACCTACCCAGTTATACTTTCAGTTGTTTTTCGAATTTTGTCGTTTTCGGATTTATAACGTTCCTTCGAGTCTTTTTCAAATCGTTGTCATTTATGTTGTTACTTACACTAACTTCGTGCACGTCTGGAGGCGGAACACATACACAATACCTTATATATATATCAACTTTGTAAAAAAAAGTTGCACTTCTGTGTGTAAAGGACTACGTGTAAAAATAGGGATTTCTATGTGTTGCGATCGTAACAGCAAATTGAAAAAATAATGTTTCGTAGGTGTGGCAGGCGGGACGGCAAATTGAAAAATAATAACTTGTACATGAAAAGAGCATGACAGCAAATTGAAAAATAATGACTTTCAAGTGTTGTGGCCGTGACTATACGGTCGCACCCACAACACATACAAATCATTATTTTTTTTAAGTACAAACATTTTTTTTGGAAACCATATACTCCTTATTAGGATAGACAATGGGTCCTTACATTCCAGCATGTCACAATTAATAGCCTTAGTCTAGAATTCCAGAAGCAAACTGTAAATATGTGGGTGAAATCGACATACCTGCAGAAATGGATTGAACGAGTAACGTAAAAATTCCAAAGAGAAAACTAAACACTTTTCCCTAAAATGCGAGGCCCTTTACAGAACTTACATCCGGTACAAACAAAAACAAAGAAAAATTTCCTCCTTTGATGAATAATTCAAGCTTACTTTCGCCCCATTTTCAGCAGTGGTGCCCCGGACATAAAATTTGCTGCCGGTTGTCTGAAATCAAAAGAACCGACAATGACTGAAAATTCCTCGGAATCAAATTTCAGGGGTTGACGAAGGGGTGGAGGGACGAGAAAGAAGACAGACTCAAAATGAACGATACGGAGCACGACAACCTGTGGGCAATTTACAACAGAGATGGGATGAAAAATGCACAGATCATTATTTCACAAGTCCAAAAACTTTCTTTTTAGAAATCAAATACTTCATATTGCTACAGAAAATGGTAACCAATATTCGAATGCATGAAAGTTAAGAGCCACAGTTTAAAATTCGGGGAGTACAGTTGAAATAGGTGTGTAAAAATGACACTGCTGTGCAAATGCATTAAGTATACAACGTTGGTTAAGCCTGACTTGCTCGCTGCCATGCTTGAGCTTAGAAAAAGTTGCTCTCTACTCGAGTTGACTACACATGAAGTTCGAAGAACTGAAGACAGGTTACTAAAGACAACTGGAAAAGTTTCAGGACGTGTGAAACTGTATTTTTTTTTCAAATGTTATATTGATTTTTTTTTTTTTTTTGAGAAATTCTTATGGAAATAAATGTTGTTGATTTCTTAAAAATAAGTATTCTCTCCTGTGGATCTAACCTAACCTTTCTCTAGTTAGCTTTAGTAACCTGCCTCAATTGGCCCACAAAAGTGAAACAATGGAAAGGGCAAGTCCATTAAAAAAAAAGCATAAATTGCTGCACAAAGCAATTTGAAAAAACTCCTTGTTTCTTTGCATGAATTATTATTAAGAACATGGACTCTACGTCTACAAAATACAGTAATATTTAGAAGATTTCCCTAAAAGCCCCAAAGCAGATTACTGCTAAATTTGGAACGTACGTCACAGAACAGATATCTGAACTGCAGAACAATTCTCTTCAAATGTGAGGAAAAATTCTGAAAATGTTCTGCAGAAAAGTCAGTTTTCTAACTAAAGATACCATTTTGCAGAAGTAAGAACAATTTCTGCTGCAGATCACTTCAAATTAGAAAAGAAAATTTTAATTTCTGCAAATTATGCTCATTAGGGAGAAAATAAAAAAGTCAATTTTTTTGTGACATTTCCAGGAACTTTAAATTTACTTTAGGCTGGACAAAATCTAAAGAATTTGCACAAAATGACATGTTTAGTAAAAATATATTTGCAGAAAATTATGTTTGACTACACCTGATTTATTCTCCTTAAGTGTCCTGCCTCTGAGACTTGGTCTCATTATTGGCCATGTGCTGTTATTGAGTGAAAACATTGCGTCTAATGCGGTGTCAAAGCATTCTGTTTGGAGGAGCAGACATAGTGTGAAGAGTTTTACATTTTCTGTCCAGAATGTGTGGCTGGAATTTTGATTTCGGGCTTTTTTCTGCAGTGAGACCGAGTACTGAACAAATATTACTTTCATAGTCCTGTATGAAACTGTTTTGATTTTAGGATCATGATTTTTGAAAACGGTCATGTTTCTACGTGTACTGTACAGTGATTAAAGTACTTGCAGAACAACCTTATTCAAATGATTTTACATTGCAGAACATCACAAAGTATTCTGCTTTGGGGCCCAAAAGCATTTTCAGGATTTTTGTTTTGGTTCTGTAACAGAGGTATCTTATGAGATACGGTCCGTTACGGAGAAAAAAATAAAAACATATTTTTTCTGGAAATCTTCAAAATTTAGCGGCATTTTATGCAAGCCAAGACTATGTTCTTCATAAAGTTTGTGAAATAAAACAAGCATTTAGCATGCTTGTAGTCTTTATAAGCTGTTTTAAATAGCTGAAATTTGCAAAAAAAAAAAGAAAACAGATGAATCTCATCCACGAATGAGAGAGGGGGGGTGTACCTTTTCCAAGTTCTCGGCCAATAGCGTTGCTCGGGCGGCCTCCTTTCGTTCCGCCTCCAGCTCCCGCTCCAGACTCAGCAGGCGGGCCCTGTCCCCGGATTGGCTGGCGGTCAGGCTGGAGATCTGGGAGGAGACACGGGATTGGTCAGGCACAAGAGAGCATTATATTTTATAGTGCGGCTCCGATGAGCCGACTTCCGACGGGGGTGCCGGTCGGGAGATTCTATTTGTTCAAACAGGGGTGAAGTAAACTCGTTTGAGCTGGCAATGGATCAAAATTATTATAATTTCTCCTTTTTTGGATCAAGCATAAAGGAAATCATTCGGGGTCAAGTATTTCTTAATCAAAGGGACAATACGATGCGGTCAAATCGTCAATTTCTACTGAAAAAGGTCACTTCGCATGAACATCTACCAATGAGTTGAACTATAATAAGAATACATTATATTTCCATTTAACTGGCAGATTTTTCATAGTTTTTATCTCACTATGTTTTGACCTTCAGAAAAGTAGCTGTTTGAAAGGAACATCAGTTTTTCAATTTAATAAGCTGATGTAAACAATGATGAGTAAATAATAAAAGAATCAATAATAAATGAGCAACAAATAAATTAATAAATGAACACTGTCGAAAAACTGACTCAATACTAGCAATAAAATTAACAAGTAAAATGGCAAAAAGAAGAGATGAACATCGAGAAAAAAGATTTAAAAATAATAAAGGAATAAAAAAAAATGAATAAATGACAAATAAATGCAAAAAGATTAATGTTGTCAAAAAATAGAAAAAAATATGACAGCAAAATAAATATATAAATTATAAAAGATTAAATAATAAATGAACACTGTCAGAAAAATTACTCCACAATAGCAATAGAGTAAATAAGTAAAATGGAAAAAAGAAGATATGAACGCTGGGAAACAAATACATAAATAAACAAAAAATGGATAAATAATAAATGAATGTTGTCAAAAGAAGGGGAAAAAATACAATAGCAATAAAATAAAATAAAACAGTAAAAGGAAAAATAAAATAATAAAATAAGTACTACTCAAAAATGAGAGAAAAACAAAATGAATGTTTGAAAAGATGAGCAACATGCTTTTGCCAACAGCATTTATGTTGTCAAAAAAAAATAAAATAAAATAATAACAATAATAATAGCAGTAAAATAAAATGAAAAAAAAAAAAAAAACCAATAAAATGAAAAAAAGCACAGCTAAAAAATAACAGACAGAAATACTAATCAGAAAGAAAAACAGACAGAAATAATATTTAGTTCCTCAGAGTAAATTTAATAGGCAAAGCCCCAATATGATCCCATGACTGCCCCAATAGAGAAAAGGGGACAGATTCAACGAGAGCCACGGCTACCTGTTGGCTGAGTTTCCCGATGGAGTCGTCTTTCTGGAGTTTCAACTCTGCGATGCGAGACTTCGACTCCTCCGCTTCCGACTCCAACTCCTTGCACCTCTCCTTCGAGATCTGAAGCTCGTAGTTGGCCTGCAAGAGAAAGAAACGTTCATCGAGATTATGCGATGCAATATACCGACAGCCCGGTCGTGCAGGGTTTGAGCTGAGTTTCAAAGTTTTTTTTAGCAAAACAGTTAAATTGGAGAAAAGGCTTCAGCAAAATGCTAAAGGTTAATAAATAGTGAATCTGTTTACTTTCTTTCTAACTGCCTTTATGTATTTCATCACCTGTTGAAAGCCAAATTCAAAATTTATCCTTGACATCTTGAAAAAAATAAATTCATAGTAGGTAACATTTTTTTTTTTTTTGAATAATTTAAATTTGAAGTGAAAAGCTTAGAATTGTAAAAAATAACACACGTTTTTTTTATAATGTATTTATTGGGAGGATTTTATGCCCGTTAAGACTATATATTGTTAAATTTAATAGCATTTAATACATATTGGCTACGATTTATAATAAGATTAAGTTAGATACCATCGTGCATTGTTTTTTGTTCTTATTATAAAGGAGCAAAAAAGCAAAAATGGCTAGCTTCATTGTGCTATCCATAGACTGCAGTTTTGTCCCAATTTGGACTCATCAGTCAGGAATGGATGATGGCCAAGCTAGAGGTGGATGTCAACAGGGCCCAACTAACTATACGTGAGGCCCGAGGCTGACAATACTTTGGAGCCCCCCCCCTGCATTCTACCTTTTTGAGTCAACGAAAAATAATCTTTAACTTTTTCGCACTGTCGGTGCTAGCTAGCACCTTCGGGTTTATACTTCAGGGCAATGTGCAGTCGTACTGAATGCATTATGTCAAGCACTGATACTGCTTTTTTATATCCATTTTAGCTTAAGAGTTTCATAGCGAATTCTCAAGAGAGAAATCTTTTTTTACTTGCATAAAATGAAATAAGTATCAGAAGAATTTTTTTTCTTCAATTTATTTATGATTATTTTCTCTTAAAAATGTGTAATTATTTAATGAGTTTAAAAAAATTGGGGGCCCCTTAGGAAGATGGGGCCCTAGTGTCAGGCCTAGTTGGCCTGTGCCATAATCAGGAGCTGGGTGCAGGGTTGGGGCTTCGGGCAGGGAACAGATGGCTTTTGCAGTCCAAAGCTGTCCAAAAGTGTCTTAAACTATCCAAAAGTGTGCTAAAGCTATAGGGAGTGTGTTATTTACTGCAATGTTAATGCATAAATATAAATATATTATTTCTTATTAATAAATATAAATATTAATTAATTCTACTTAATATATAAAAATCATAATTAGTCACTATTACTAAGCATAAATAATTATTAATCCTAATTACCCCATTGGAGAGTTTTTTTAGGGGCCATTACTGGTTCTAGGGCCTAAGCCCTAGTGACCCCAGGTTGTGAACATTTTTGTTCTTTGTACATACGTATTTAATGTATTTTTAACAAACTTAAGAAAAATCTACATAAATTAATTTACAAAGAAAATTCAGGGCATAAAGAGTTCAATTTATTTACAGCCAGAGTCTATTTTTTATAACATTGACATTAAGGGGTGGGTTTTTAAGGTTCAAACCCCCTCCAAAATTTTTCAAAACTTTTACAAAAATGCTTTTCATAGTTTCTCACTGAACAAATTATTATTGCTAGTTCATTTTAATTTCATTGTTTACTTTGAAACTACATTTGAAAAATGAAATTATCATTATTGAATAATTTTCCAAATTAAGTGTTTTTTCTGAAGTATTTAAATTTTTATTGTAGTTATTGCAAACATAACTTAACAATACTCCTTTACCTTCGAATTTTTAAAGAGAAACACCAAAATTCCTCCAATTTGTCAGTACCAAACTCTATATTTTACACATTTTACAAGTGTCCGTAAGGTAGAAATTTCAAAAGTACCCCTTCGAATGTGCGTACACAAGTAAATTTATACACAGTCGACGCTTGATATAACGACCGTCTCCGTCCTACAGAAAACGGTCTTCATAGCGAGTAGTTGCTATAAGAGGTAGAACATAGAATATGTTGGGATACAGTTGGGAGTTTTCTCACCAGTCGTTATATTAGGATGGTTCTTTGTAAAGAGTGGTCATTATAACGAGCATCGACTGTATATCCAGGTTTTTTTTTCCTCATTGAAAATATGTGTCTTTTTATTTACATGTTTCATGTTAATACTCTTTGAACATCTATTGTAACAAAAATCAACAGAATATAGAACATGAAATCAAACTTTATTGACTTTATAGATTTCACGAGAAATAGGTTTGGTAAAAACCTCCCCGAAACTATGACCTGGTTTCGGCACCGATTGCCATCCATTAACAGAATCCTCGGCAACTCTATTCGTAGTCGGGGTTTTGCCAAAATCACCAGCGAAATTTCCAACCCAGTTTGAAATTCGGCCAACAGAGTTCGATCGACCGGTGGACCCACCTTGTGCAGAGCAGACCTCAGTTCCTCCAACTTGAGTTCGTTCTCGTGCGCAGTCTTCCCGTACAGAGTCTGCTGGTGCAGGAACTGCTCCTGTAGCCGGGCCTGCGGAAAGGAACCTCATCACAGTCACACGGAGATCCTTTTTCGGAACTAACGTATCGACTCCACCGCAGCTGCAGATTTTGGCGGTTAAAACAGACTCGACGATTTATTTGGCCGGTTTTTTACGTAGTTGTTTACGAGCATACAGTAACATAAAACCGCTAAATCAATAAACTGTTAAACATTTTCATGAAATTTTACGGTAAAAGTGACTGGCATCCATGTTGCCAGTCACTTTTACCGTAAAATATTTTTTTACTGTAAAATTTTACAGAAGAGAAAACGTGAATTAAAAAGCGCGAGATACCAAGGACAAGTATCGAACCCGGCATTCAATTTTTTTCACACTGATTTTTATCCACGGTAGCAGATGAGACACGTCCAGAGAGCGGAAATAGGGTGTCATCTGCATAGCACAGTAAATCACGTTGTGATCCATTGGCGCTGCAATCGCAATTTTTTTATCGGTACAATTTACTGTAAAAATTTTCTGTACGGTAACTGCTACATTTTACAGTAACATTTACCATAAAAGCTTCCTGAATTTTTAACACTAGCTGCGGTGGAGTTAATACGTAAGCACCTTTCCTTCTTTACA
>JAXGGA010022969.1:0-14163 GCA_038373865.1 Uloborus plumipes
GATATTCCCAAAGAGGAAGAACTCTGTATCAACTAAAAATGAATCCTGGGTTTACTTGAAAAATAAAAATGTAGCTTGGAGAAATATGATGTTAAATTTGAGCGTAAAGCACAAATCTTACTTTTTTAATTTTACTAGTTTCTATTTAACTAAAATTTAGAATTTAAAAACTAGCTGAATATAAGATTTTCAACATCTGCATTTTTAATTATATACTTTGTGTACATATTTTTGCATCTTCATTTCTGTTCGATCCAAATTAATTAACAAGACTACTACTAACTCACCAGAAAAAATTAGGACTTAACCGTGTTTTTTCGCCGTATAAGACGCAACCCAATTTTGAAGGAGGCAAATCTAGAAAAAAAATGGGCTTTTGTATTTGCCGTATAAGGACGCAGGCACTTTCTTGCCACGCACACACGATATTGGGTGAGAAAATGTGCCGTCTTACTACGGCGGGGAAAAATACGGTACGTTGTTTGGAGAGAGAGACACAATAAACATAAAAGATAATTAAATTACCAATGCAGCTAGAACAAAACAGAAAATCTTTAGTGCAAAACCACAAAAATAAAACTGGCAAAACCTTAACCTACCCAGAACACAAAGGTGTTCACCTTCCGCTATACTCTTCCCTTGTATTAAATTTCGAAGTATTAAAGTAATTTTTAAATTTAAATACATATTTTCAATGTAATACTTTTATGTACTAATCATTTTCATATTTGTCTAATACTTCTCCAAAATTTTTATTTATTATTATACTTTCATTAGTTTTTTCACTTTGAAAGTGAATTTCTCTACACTAACTTATTTCCAGAATATTATATTCTTATTCATAAAAAGGTAAACAAGTAAAAGAAATGTGACAAAAATTAGTGGACTCACTTTTCCTGGGTAATCGAACAAGTTTGGAATTTAGTCCAAGTCTATATAGTAGTTATAATTAACAATTTTGAAAATAAAATGTATTCTTATGTATTTGCTGCAAATATATGTGCCAGGATGTGATAATAGAAATATGTTTTGTACTGTAGGGAAATGAAAAAGAAAACATTTGCAGTTTAACATAAATGTGACTCATATCTTTTGTCTTCCAGATTCTACACACCACTCTAATAAGGGAACAAAATGGCCTAGGCTTAAGTATCTCTTCTGGCAAAGAAGGAGTTGAATCAGACGTAAGTACTCCCCATGCCTCTCACATTGTACTTTATTTTAAAAGTTGATGTTTTAAATTAGTAGTATTAGTTGCTATTTTCTTGAAATCGAAAAATAGAATGTTTTGCTCAGTGTTTGCATTGGGCTTTATTTTTGAAAGTAATGAAACGGAGGTAGCTCTTATAAAACTAAACCATCATAAATTTCAAATATGTTAGTTTTATAATAGTTATTTCAGGTTTCTGTGTACAAGTGAAAGAAACTAATTATCGCTAACTTAAAAAAATACAATACATATATAATTTGTCAAATAATTCTGCTTGACGTATAGATCCCAAGTAATGAGACCAGTATTTATGAATTTTTACCATAAATGTTTCAGTTGATTGAGTAAACATAATGTATAAAGATGTAAAATTAAAAGTGGTCTAAACACTCCTTCTTACTGAGAGAACTCGTTTTTGCACCTGGAAAGTTGCATTGTTGAAGTTGCTGTTACTGAATAGTTTGCATTGTTGTTGGTGCTTAAGTTGCTTTTACTGTTTCAATGACTTTTATATTTTGTAAAACATCATAATTTCAAGCTTTGCAAAATGTAATGTATTGAGAAAAAGATTATACTTTTCAATGACTCTATCAATAGGGCATTTACATTGCTAAAATTTCTGACACTGGTGCAGCTGCAAAGGATGGCAAGTTGAAGGTTGGGGACAAGGTTCTCACGATAAATGGTGTTGACATGGATGGAGCACGCCAAGATCAAGCAGTGTCGCTACTCAGTGGTTTAGATAGATTTGTACGCTTAGTTGTACAGCGTCAAAAGGTAATGTTTCTTCCACTCATTCTATCCACTTAAATATTGTATTTTACCAACTGAACAAGTTTGTTTGAATTGCAAAAGTGATTATCGCCTTCTCACTCATTTGTGGAAACTGCGGTTTTAATAACGTGTCTTTACAGTCTTTATTAAAGTTCCAAAGAAAGGAAAAAAGATAATTCATACTAGCACATTATGTATGTAATTTATTTGTTGATATCTTTTGTGTGTGCTGTATTCTGTAACTTTAAAATATGTGTATCAAGGTCAAAAATTTTGTGTCATCTTCATGGAAATCTAACTCAATAAACACAAAATAAACAAATTGCCTTAGCAGTTTCCATAGAGACGATGCAAAATTTTTGACCTTGATGTGCCTATTTTAAGTAACAGATTATAGATATTTAAAAAATTATTACTTCAGATTAATTGATATTGAAAAGATTTTTTTTTCGAGTTAGTGAAATTGAGGAATAATTTTGTATTTTGTGTTGTTTCCATGAGTGGAATTTGAGAATGTAATCGAATTTGTATCATGATGTGTATTTTGGAAATTGACATTATTTCGGGTTTAAACCTCTACAATGAATTCTGCCTGTGTAATTTATTCGCTTCTATATCACTATTAATAAAATAACAAAATGGAAAGGTTTAACTTTATCCCTCTTTCAAAAGCTTGGTTTTATATTATTTTATCTGTTCATTTATTTTTTGATTTGAGATAGTAACAAAAAAAAAGTAGATAAATAATAATAAATGTACATTTTTCTGGTTTCAAGTATATTTTGTGAAACTACACCATTTTCTGAAACTGACATAGCAATTTTGTTTTCAGCTCGTTCCTAGAGACCCCAATACTCCACATCTGCCTGAAAAGTCTGCACTCTCCTTGTCGTCTTCTTCCTTGCTTGCTCAAAAATCTCCAAAGCTCATAGGCCTCCCGAGGCCTTACACTCCCAAGTTCTATTCGTCGGGATCCTACATGGCAAACAGGCCTTCCTACATGGGTTCCTACCGACGACCGGAGCTGACTTCAGATTCTACGACTCAGCCCACATTCTCTGTGTACACCAAACTCCCAGGGCTGAGGAACGACCCGCTTGAACTTGAGAGCTTAACCGCGAACAGAACACCTGTGGCCACTTCATTGCAGTGCAATAATACTGGTGTTAACAAAACAGAAAGCACGGAAAAGGAGACTCCTAGTGCCTTCTCTAAAAGCAATTGTGTGAATCATGTGAATTCTGTGGGAGAAACTGAGGTTAATCATGTTATGCTTTTTTTTTTTTTAATTTTAATGAAATTGTTGTTGGAAAATGTAGATAAATACCGTCGCTCTCATTTATAGCGAAGTTGAAGAGACCAAAAGAAAAACATCATTACAACTGTAATTTTGTTATAAAAATTAGAATAATACACAGTAAGTCGTGAAAGGGCATGGAATATATAGCCATCTTTTATAGCCAAATTTGCTGTGTGTTTTTGTGCTATAAATCCAGGGGGGTGGTTTATATATAATAAATGTAATATCATTGAGTTTTTAAAAATTATTATGCCTTAAAAAATGCCCTTTTTTATAGTTCTATCGGTGCTAAATTTGGAAACAAAACAAAGTAAATTTAAAATGAGTTGTTTTTACTTGAATTCCGAAACATAGCGTTAGTTACTAGGTAGTTGACTTCATTTAGTTGAAAATGATGCCTGAGCAAAAAAAAAAAAAAATGCAGTGCATGTTGCAGTTAGTTGACAGAAAATCAGCAATAACTATGCAAAGAAATTTTCAACTATATAAAGGTCCCCCAAGTATGACATTTGGTGTATCTTTACATTTCTTTGAAAGATTAACAGTAATTCTGTTTCAAATAATCATATAACACACTTGCTTCTCACCATTTTCTGTCTTATCTCAACTGGCTATTAAATAGTGCCTTCTACATCAGGCGATTGATATTGTTTTTATGAGCATTATTGAACCTGCTTCTGATAGACATTAACAATGTAGTTTGTATGTAGTGTAGGAGAGGGACTAATTCTTGTTCTTCTCTTTTTAGTTCTAGGGGGTTGGTGAGCAATAACAAGCAGGAGGTGGTAACCCTCTAGTTCAAAATAAAAATATTATGGGAAAACCTTACGTGGCCTTTTCCCAACAACCATATCATAGTTGTTTTTCTATTTTAAAGTTTTTGACTTGTATTCTAATATTTTAATGAGTTTGAAATACAATAAATCTCTTGATAAAAATGTTGTTTTACTTTAGCTTTTTACCTTTAAACATTTAACTACTGCTGAGTTTTCATTACAATCCTTTAAATATATCTCTCTCTTTAACTTTTCTTTCTTTAGAAATTTCTATTAGTGGCCCATGTATTCTTCTCCACTTTGCTGTGTTTTTTGTAATATTTTGTTTAGAAGAATTAATAATATACATTGGTATCCCCTATACAGCTATCATGTCTATTTATTTATTCATTCATTCATTTATTTTAATCAAATGCTTGTCAATAGGTTTCTCTAATTATTGAATACTTTTTTCCTTGAAAATGTTTCTAATGCACTTTTCAGGGAGCCTGAGTTAGGTGTTCTCATGGGCTATTCAAAAAGAACAACTGGCCATCTTTGAGCAAAAAAAAAAAAAAAATGCTATTTGTTGAGCTTTAGTAATCATCCTTACTTAAAATGTCACCTAATAATAAAATGCAAACTGAGCTTGCTGTTATCGATTATTTATGACAAATGTTTAACAAATTCAGTTAATGCAAGGGGCATGCTGCTCAAGATTACTAATCTCATAGAGAATTTGAAAAATTGTTAGTTTGTGCTCAGTTGACAGGATGATGAAAAATCATGTCATTTTTCACAGGAATCTAGTCTTTGTTTAAGGCTGATTTAAACCTTCATTTTTCTTATTTTTAGTGATTGACTTGTCTGTCAAAATCCTCTTTTTCTTCAAACTGTAAAATATTCAAGGATTTTTCAACCAATAAGCTTTTATGTTATTTTGTCTACTCTACACAATCAACTGCTTTTTCTTCCTTCCATGTTAGTCTTTAATGTAGGTATATAGAATTTTAACTTTTATGTGATAGTTTTCATACAATGTTCATTTTCTGTTTCAGGTAGTGAGTCTGGTAAAAGCTGGAGGACCTTTGGGTCTTAGCATTATTGGGGGTGTGGATCATGCATGCCATCCCTTCGGTGCTGGGGAACCTGGTATTTTTATCTCCAAGGTAATGCTCATTTCTGATAAACAAGTAGGAAATTTTTTGTAGGCTGTATTTCTTGCCCAAACACTGCAATAACCAATAGCAATTAGTTACTCCTCAAAAAGAAAAAAAACCTTGCACAGATTAACTTGATAACAATATCTGATGATGTGCCTTTCATCATGATACAGGGAAATAATATAAGTCTAATTATATGTGTAAAATGCACATCTTAAAAAGTATCAAAAGTGTTCTATTGGTTTTTAAAATTTTGTGTCCTAATTCATTGTTCTATTTACTACGAAGTCTACTACTACATTCAGAGCTAAAGTGGGTCAAGTCAAAATGAACTTACTTCGCTTTAGCTCTGAATGCCTCATATATTCTAAACTCAACCTGTGCCTTATTGGCCCTAGCTCATACTTTAAAATGCACCACAATTGGCTTGAAAATTATTAAGTATGGTTTCTTGGTGCAATAGGCCTATTAAATTTTTGACTTAATTATAAATTTTGTTAATAGCATTTTTGAATCAGAGAATGTAAATTTCTCTTTCATTTTACCTGCAGTGATGATGTTGAATTTCTGGGCTTTTGCAATGGAAAATAAAGTTGATGTTTGCTAATTTTTTAATCACAGAATTGCTATGAGTACATTGCTACCTTGTTTTTTTTTAACTTTACATCATTTACAGATTGTCCCAGAAGGTGCAGCTGCCATGACTAAAAAACTAAAAGTTGGTGATAGACTTTTAAAGGTATGCCTTTTATATCTAATAAAAGGTTAATACTTGTTGCATTCATAACAAAGCTAAATATTTTTTTAATCTGCAGTTTTTAACAGGCTTTTACTATATTTTGTGTTCTGATTCCAAATATGAAAGCACTTTTCCTCTTTGTTTCCTTGAAAAGATACATTGTGTTTGAATTCAAAACTTTTTTATAATACATTGTACCATATTCAACTGATTGTTTGAAATCATATTCGTTGTTTTTGGTAATTGTTTATATCTGTTATACCATTTTGACGCCTTTTTAGTTTCTCCCTTCCTGGAACCTCATCAAAGATAGCTCATAATTTTGATTTAGAACTTTAATTTTAAAAAAATTCCAAGTTAGTTCCCTGAACTCTGTCACACCATTTTAAAAATTCAGTTGAAATATGGATTTTTAGGACTTGAGTTTCAAAGCATTCTGGAACAGGGTACTTGATCAGGAAAATCCTTGAACTGTCAGTAAATTTTATTTTGATCAAAAAAAGTCAGGAAAAACGATTTTGTTAAAATTGTGGAAAAACGTTGACAATGGATCTGGAAAAACATTCTGTTTTGCATTATAAACTTATGTAGTAAATGGCTGTCCATAAATGGTGTCATATTGTTTTCAGCAACATGACTTTATCTGCTGAATCATTTTCGTACCCTAAATTCCCTTCAAGAGGGTTTCCTACCTTATAAACGGATCCTCATAGCATGTGTGTGCTGTGGAAGTCGGATTTCACACCAAATGACGGTACAGTTAGAAAAGTGAAGCAGCGCAAGATAAACTGCCAGCCTAGCTGACTCAATACACAACAACAATAGGAGTTAAAAAAGTCACAATCCTTCAAAATATATTATTTACTTTTTGTGTATTTTTTAGCTTTTCCATTCTAAAATAAATAAATGAGTAGTGCAGACGATAGTTTGAACCATGGAAATACTTTCATTTAAATTCAGATGAACATGAAAGCTTTTCATGGGAGAATAATGTTTTAACTTTTTGTACAGGTTAATGGTGCTGATGTGTGCAAAGCTTCTCATAAGGATGCTGTGATGGCTCTCTTAGCTCCCACTTATGAAATGACCTTGACCGTCCGCCATGATCCCCTACCTCTAGGCTGGCAGGTAGGGTCAATGACTTCCCACACAGGGGAGAGTGATCTGTAACATATATATCTTTACTATGAATGTTTTTCTTTTCGCCCCTGATTTTGGAACTGTAAACCATGAAATAGGGCTCAGTCACACACGGCTTTATGTTTCTTAACGCAATAAAACTGCTGATGGGAAATTGCTGGCAATTTCAGCACAGAGATTTTATTATGTGGTATTATCTGACTGTTTCTTAGTTGGAGATTGAATTGCTTTGTGTTAATTCAGCTTCATGGGAAATTGCGAGACTGCTGCATATATCCGTGTAGTTTTGAATTTTTATTGAAACATGAGTTTTTTATACTAGTCAGAACAAATTTTTATGTATAAGCTTAATTTTGTAGCAGAACTTAATATTTCTTGATTTTAAAGTGAAATCATGTAGTTTTAAACTGCTTTACTTATTTATTTTAACTTTATTTAGGTGTCTATGTGTGTTGTTTTAACTGTAGCTTCTGATAAAAGTAGAGAAGAATATGCAACGTGTATGTGTGTGTGTGAATGAGAGGGAGAATTTTTATCTGTGTTATTTGAAAGTGAGTGTTATTTAATAAAGTGTGCTAGAAAAAAAAGTTTCTAAATTTTCTTGTAGAAATGTGTGCGAATCTCATTATTATTAAATTGAGGATATATTTCTTTTTTTTTACGTACATGAAATGTAAACATATGCTTAAATTATGTTTAATTAACTTTCTTTTTTTGATTCATTTCAAATAGTTGATTTTAGAAATCTATAAAATTCTTGGTTACCTTGATGTTATTTTAACATTTATTTTGTCTGAAATATTACTCTTTAATTGCTTAACCCTAATTATAAATAGTGCAACCCATTTTAAATATTATAAATGTTTGTTCATATTTTAATGAAACTTGAAAATTTGTGCCTTATGATGGTGCTTACTTTTACTGGGAAAATTCATTTGACTTTTCTTTAGTCTTTGCCTTCTATTTAATGATGCACTTGTTTTGAATTTCGCACTTACAATTAAAATTAATTGATTTTGAAATTAGCATGTTTGAAACACTTAGATCTTTAAGCATTATTTTCTTTAGCTTACTGTCATAAGTATACTATGAAATAAATTTCATGGTTTACAGTAAAGGTACTATGTAACATTCATAAATTTTATATCAAAAAGTAAAGTGTTAGACACGTGAACATTTGTGTAACTTATCATCTGATGTAAAATTTTGTTTTCCTCTTGTGGCATACGTATTTTTCTATTAAAGGTCGTAAGAAACAGTATTTTTCATACTTGTACTAAACTCCTTTCATATGTGGAAAAGAACTTAGAACAATATTGTGCTTGTTTTAATTTCAATATCAGAAAATTGTGCTTGTCTAGGAAATTTCAGTAATGTTTCATTGAAAGCAAATTCTTTCCATATCATTTGTTGATGCAATGTTAAGTAAGTTTTCAATCAAACTTTTTTTTTTTGCAATGTTTTCCAAAACTTTTTAGAACGCCTGCAATTTTAAACTAACAACTCATGTCACAACTTTCTGTAATATCTAAAATTGAAATTTAACTCATTTATGAAACCTTTAGCACTTTTTACCCCTGATCTTATTTTATAAATTTAAAAAGTAGGATTTGTGTGCCTTATTGATTTCTTGTAAACAAATTTTCTTTTCTACTTTAGCTGTCCTTTTCCTCGTTCTGTTCTGTTTTTTTCCTCATTCACATTTGGAAAAATATTTCTAAAAGTAACGAATATGCTTTTCTCCTGCAATGTATTTAGTTTCTTGTCATAGTAAATTTAGTATGTTTGCATTCCTCATATTTTAAGAAAATGCAAACACAAACAAATGAAAAATTTTCAATGTTTTAGCATGGTTGTTATTTTGTAATTTTTGTTTAATCAACATAGGGTGGTTAAAAAACTGTACATTTAGAAAATATTTTGTTTGCAGTTATTTATAAATTTCAAATATGATTTCAATGATAATGAAGTGCATTGTTGAAATGCAAAAATTAATTTATTTTCAGAAATTCTCTTCTGCTCGTATTTATTATTTCAGTCAGACAATATCTATTTTAACGTACTTCTTGTATTAGCTTAAGGACATTTCCCTCCCCTCCCATTTCAACTTATTATAGTGGCTAAGTACTTAACAAACAATTGTTTTTTCCTTCATAATTGGTCTGTACGAGGCAGCAATTATTAGAAAAATTGGCTTTTTATATTTTAAGAAATATATTACATGCTGTAAAAATTTTGCAGTCTCAACAGCATTGTAAATATGTCATATTCCCAATAGTGAAAATTAACTAAAGTTATTTCAGCCAAATTTCACATGTTGTTTTTGAAAAAATCTTAAGCAAATAGATATTAAATTCTTGAGAAAAAATCTGCATAAAATGTATTAAGGATTTTCATTTTTACAAAAATAATATGAATGTGAGATTCTTTTATTTGCTAGTCATATCTGATGATGAATAAGATAAATTTGCAGTATAATTCCATTTCTAACTTTAAACAAGAAGTTCTGTCAAGAACTAAACGAGCCTACTTTCCCGTATATCGACATCGGCATTCTAGTATCTGATCATTATTCTCTTGATTATCTGAGACTAAAAATTATGTCAAACATACCTTTTTAGCACTTAAAGCTGATTTCTAAAAGCAAAATATACCCCTCTCATTAGATGAAAAAGACACGTAAAAAGTAATTAACGAATAAATAAAGTTTTGTCGCACCTTTTAAAGAGAAACTGTTACAGTTCCTCCGTAGAAAAAATCCTCCATGGTTTAAAAAAAAAAAAAAAAAATAATAATAATAATAATAAAAAAAAAAATAAATAAATAAATAAAAGTACAAAGAGCAACAAAACACATTTTATCAAAGAAAGAAAAAGAAAAGAAAAAAAAAAACTTGTCCGTTAATAAAATGTCTCGAATTTCACTTTTAATCCGTTGCCAGTTGTTAAATATAAATAAAGAATAAAATGTTCTCGTGAATGAAAAATTTTTGTTACAAAAAAATCGTCTGCCAAAAAAAAAAAAAAAAAAGAAAATAATAATAATAATAATTATAAATAAAATAAAACAAATGAATAAATACACAAAAAATCGTCTGCACAGTCAGTTATTTTTTTTTCTGAGCCTGCATTTCCGCCATGTTTGCGGAGTCGGAGTCGGAATCAGAGTCCTCACAGAAGATTACTCAGAAAAGTACTTTACAAAGATTATTTATCAAAACCATTTTCTTACAAAGTTAGTTTGAAGGAAATCCGACTTTAAGTTCACGATCAACATTCAACTTAAATTCCCCGTAGACGCTAATGTTAATTTTTTTTTTCTGAACGATTCAATATTGAACGAAAAATGGTTCAAATCAAAAAGCGAAATATGGGAATGTATGGGAAAGCCTCTCCGAGATCTTTCAAACAAAAAAAAGTTTATTCCATTCGGACGGTTCACTCAAAAGTTATTAGGTGGGGAGAGGTTGCTTGAACGGCTCAATGTTGAACGAAAAAATGCTCAAATGAAAAATTTAAATACGGTAATGAAGTATCCTTACGGAAATCCTTCAAACAAAAAAAAAGTTTATTTAAATCGGACTGTTCACTCAAAAGTTATTAGGGGTGACAGCTTGATTGAGCGGTTCAATGGTGAACGAAAAATTGTTCAAATCCGAAATGTAAATACGGGAATGAAGTATCCTTGATAAGATCTTTTAACAAAAAAAAAGTTTGTTCAAATCGGATTGTTCACTCAAAAGTTCGCATCGCGAGACAGGTTGTTTGAACGGTTCAAAGTTGAACCAAAAATTGTTCAAATCGAAAAACCAAATATGGGAATGAGCTGTACTCGGCGAGATCTTTCGAACAAAAAAAAGTTTATTCCATTCGGACGGTTCACTCAAAAGTTATTAGGTGGAGAAAGGTTGCTTCAACGGTTCAATGTTGAACCAAAAATTGTCAAATTGAAAATTTAAATACGGTAATAAAGTATCCTTGCCGAGATGTTTCGAACAAAAAAAAGTTTGTTTAAATCGGACTGTTCATTCAAAAGTTATTAGGGGTGACAGCTTGTTTGAACGGTTCAACGTTGAACGAAAAATTGTTCAAATCGGAAATGTAGATACGGTAATGAAGTATCCTTGAAAAGATCTTTCGAACAAAAAAAAGTTTGTTCAAAGCGGACTGTTCATTCAAAAGTTAGCATCGCGGGACAGGTTGTTTGAACGGTTCAAAGTTGAACCAAAAATTGTTCAAATCGAAAAATCAAATATGGGAATGAGCTGTACTCGCCGAGATCTTTCCAACAAAAAAAAAGTTTGTCCAAATCGGAATGTTCATTCAAAAGTTATTAGGGGGGGACAGACAGACCGACCGACCGTCACACAAATTCCCCATCTCAATACCCTACTTTCAAATTTTTAATTTTTCGATATTCATTTTACCTTTTTATTTTTTTAACTTGGCGATATTTTTGGGACTTGGCGATATTTTTTAGATGCATTAAGCTACTTTTATTACTTTTTTCGTTTTTCTTTTATTTTTAACGGGAAAGTAGGCTAAAAAAGAGAGAAAAAAAAGCATTTCAATATGCGTTGCTACTTTATTTAACAGATGTTTTTTTTCTACCCTGTAATTAACATTGAACCATTTTCATTAAAAGTTTTCTTCTATTTTGACTTCATCAACAATACTCTATTTCATACTATATTTGTGCTTATTTTCGAGCCTTTTACTCATTGAATTCCATATTATAATATTCACAAACATACTCTTACACACACACACACACACACACACATATATATCATTATTTCATAAAGACCCTGTTGTAGTAAAGTAATATTATTCAATAAAGTACTTTTAATTCATGTACAAAATGAAGTACATTTGCTGTTCTGAATTCTTAAAGTAAGGAAGGTAGTGCAAACATATTTATTCTTTATAATGGAGCAGCTGTTTTAATTTAATAGTTATAATATCAACCATTTAAATTTTATTTCAAGAAAACAAAAAATGGAATTTTCTTTAGCAATTCAAATAATTGTTTCAGTTTTATTCCATGCTTGTCTGTGATATTTAAAAAAAGGAAAAAGAAAAAAGCAAACTTTAATGAGAGAATATTCCTTCATGCCATTTATGATGCTCTGTAATTTATTAAAAAATTATTTTGAAAATTTCGTTCTTTTCAACTGTAATGCAGTTAACTACTGAATATCTGTGTGCAAATTAAATAATTGAACATATATTGTAAAATGTTTGTAAATAATTGTAAGATGGCAATTGTAATCTAAAGGAGTATGCCATAATACGCAAAGAATAAACTTTCAGTTTTGGAAGTCAAATATGCCTTCTAGATATATATTAGTATTCTATGCA
Source organism: Uloborus plumipes (assembly GCA_038373865.1). Classification (NCBI taxonomy): domain Eukaryota; kingdom Metazoa; phylum Arthropoda; class Arachnida; order Araneae; family Uloboridae; genus Uloborus; species Uloborus plumipes. The sequence goes on from JAXGGA010022969.1 coordinate 12,442, forward strand.
AATGTAAGGTTTGTGCTCTAATGCAAGCTGAGGGGTTTTTAAATTAGCAATACAAAATACATTAAATTTAAAAAAATGATATAATTGCTGTTCTTTATATTAAAACTTCTGTATTATTTTGCAAATGGATTTTAACTATTGCTTCATCATCTTATAAAGGATTTTCTATTGTTATTCTTTAAGCAAAACAACAGGTATATGGATAACTTTTTTTGTCTCATTTGTAACAATTATGGTGAATTTGCACCTTGTGACAAGGAGAAAATTTGCTTTTGCAAGGTAGTAGACTACTGCTGTAGAAATTGAACTAACAGTGAAATTTTATCAGTTCCACAAAGGATGTCATATCATAACAAACAAATAATGGTCTTCTGCCTGTAAATAGCTGAATGGTACAAGGGAAAATCCTTTTCTGTCAGTTTTGGTTCTAAGAAACCGAATTATGATACCAGGTTGATAAAGTATACTTTTTGAGTAGTCTATCATATCTTTTGTGCAAAACCCAGTATGTCAGCTGAAATATTTGATTAAAAATAGGTGGTAGTGAGAGAAATCACGGCAAACATTCTAATTCACTTTTCTTTTTTTTTTTTCTTTACCTTTTAAAATCTAGTGATATAGTTAAAAATTCTAGTGAATATGCAGTTGGTGACATAAAGGCATGTTATTTAAATTATGTGGAACCAAAAGTTTACAATTTGACTTTTTGCTTTTGTCACAATTCGTGTGAGTTCACCATTATGGCTTCATTATGCTGCTTGTGCCCTTAATCTCAGATTAAGGTGGCTGATACAAACAGACCACTGAATCTTATTTTTTTTCCACTGAACTTTCTTGGTATTTTGAATTACTAATCAGTTTCTAGTAATGCATTCTGAAACAACCAAAAGCTCTCTACATAAATATTTATTTGTGTAGTTCTTGCCTAAATTCAAGTTATTATTCAAACACCAAATTCATTAACAGCTCACCTCTATTATGCATCTATTAATTGTATGCTCTTAGATTTTAAAAGAACAGAAAGCATGAGTGAAACTTTATTTTAGAAAAATAAAAATGTAATAATAATAAAGTTGCCCTTTGAGCTTGTTGAATTTTTCAATAAACTCATCTAGCTGGAAAAGCTTTTGTATAAATCCATCCCCTCCTCCCCCCCCCCCCATAAAAATTACGTTTTCGGAAAATAAATGCGTGTTTCTCAGTTATTTTAACTTGAAGGCAAGAAATGGGAAAATTACCTAAATATCAAAAAACAATATTTTTTAATGGAAAAATTTCCTAAAGACTAAACTAAACAAAATAGAGAATGCCCAAAGTGCGAACTCCAGTAGTAATAATTTTCAATAATAGGTCGAAAGATAACACTGGCTGTGTGTACCAAAAGCAAGTGTTATGCATTTTTTGGCTCTCTGGAAAAAAAATTTTATTTTGCACTTAGGTTGTTTTCCATTTCAATCCTCAATTATTTTCATTTTCTTTTTGTGATACCTAGGCTTATCACCAAAATTTTAGATTGTTTATTATGAAAGTTCTATAAACCTATTTTACTGTAAAATTTTCTTTCTAATTATTTTGGAACATACTTTCCTTTAGCTTTTCAGGTGGTCTCTATTTTGTGGAGACATTTGTCTTATGTCTTTTTGAGTCAAGTAGCGTACAAAACATCCACCATTTGTATTTTTAAAGTAATTATTAGAATCTGTTACAAATCTATTTTTCAAA
>JAXGGA010022970.1:0-14162 GCA_038373865.1 Uloborus plumipes
TAATAACTTTTGAGTGAACAGTTCCGATTTAAATAAACTTTTTTTTTTGTTCGAAGGATCTCAGCAAGGATACTTCATTACAGTATTTAAATTTTCAATTTGAACATTTTTTCGTTCAACATTGAACCATTCAAGCAACCTTTCCCCACCTAATAACTTCTGAGTGAACCATCCGAATGGAATAAACTTTTTTTTGTTTGAAAGATCTCGGCGAGTACAGCTCATTCCCATATTTGATTTTTCGATTTAAACAATTTTTGGTTCAACTTTGAACCGTTCAAACAACCTGTCCCGCGATGCTAACTTTTGAGTGAACAGTCCGATTTGAACAAACTTTTTTTTGTTCGAAAGGTCTTATCAAGGATACTTCATTCCCGTATTTACATTTCCGATTTGAACAATTTTTTGTTCAACATTGAACCGCTCAAGCAAGCTGTCACCCCTAATAACTTTTGAGTGAACAGTCCGATTTAAATAAACTTTTTTTTTTGTTCGAAGGATCTCAGCAAGGATACTTCATTACCGTATTTAAATTTTCAATTTGAACATTTTTTCGTTCAACATTGAACCGTTCAAGCAACCTTTCCCCACCTAATAACTTCTGAGTGAACCATCCGAATGGAATAAACTTTTTTTTTTGTTGGAAAGATCTCGGAGAGTACAGCTCATTCCCATATTTGATTTTTCGATTTGAACAATTTTTAGTTCAACTTTGAACCGTTCAAACAACCTGTCCCACGATGCTTTCAGAAAAAAAATTTAACATTAGCACCTACGGGGAATTTAAGTTGAATGTTGATCCTGAACTTAAAGTCGGATTTCCTTCAAACTAACTTTGTAAGAAAATGGTTTTGATAAATAATGTTTGCAAAGTACTTTTCTGAGTAATCTTCTGTGAGGACTCTGATTCCGACTCCGACTCCGCAAACATGGCGGAAATGCAGGCTCAGAAAAAAATGACTGACTGTGCAGACGATTTTTTGTTTATTTATTCATTTGTTTTATTTTATTTATTTATTATTATTATTATTTTTGGCAGACGATTTTTTTTTGTAATAAAAATGTTTCATTCACAAGGGTGTTTTATTCTTTGTTTGTATTTAACAACTGGCAACGGATTAAAAGTGAAATTCGAGACATTTTATCAACGGACGAGTTTTTTTTTTCTTTTTTTTTTCCTTTCTTTGATAAAATGTGTTTTGATGTACTTTGTACTTTTAATTTTTTTTTTTTTTTTTGAAAACAATTGAGGAATTTTTCTACGGAAGAACTGTAACAGTTACATTCTTTAAAAGGTGCGACAAAACTTTATTTATTCATTTATTTACTTTTTATGTGTCTATTTCATCTGATGAGAGGGGTATATTTTGCTTTTAGAAATCAGCTTTAAGTGCTAAAAAGGTATGTTTGACATAATTTTTAGTCTCAGATAATTAAGAGAACAATGATCAGATGCTAGAATGCCGATGACCATGTACGGGAAAGTAGGCTGGTTTAGTTCTTGACAGAACTTCTTGTTTATTTGCCGGCAGTGTTTCAAAATGTACTTTAAAGGCTCTTTGACATAACATGCTCTCTGATTTGATGCGTAACTTGTATCATTTTGGAAAAAAAGTTTTTCATTAAATTGTAAAATTTGAAAATTCAAAAACTTTTAAATAGTTCTTTCCTTCAAAATTTTGAAAAAAAAAAAAAAAAAAGTAAATATAAATGATTAAATAACTCTATTTTAACGTCTACAATAGGGTGCGTCTTATAATGCACTTTCAATTTTTTTTTAATTTCTTACGGGGCACCCTTTTAATTGCTTCCTTTTGGTGAAAAAACACACAGATATTTTTTTTTCGCAAATCGAACTAATTTTAAGAGGTGCTACCGGTGTTTAAAATTACGTTCACTGAAAAATGGTTCACCTATTGTTACTTTTTTAATTAATCTGAAATTGGGTTGGTTAGTTAAGGCGCATCTTAGCATAAATATCTACTGATTTTACACATAATAAAATAACAAGACATATCATGGTTGTCGAATCACCATCGTGTAAAAAGAAAAATAAAGCAAATCTTCCATTATCAGCAGGGCTGCGGAGTCGGAGGAAAAATAGTCGACTTCGACTCCGACTCTGGATTTTGAAACGTCCGACTCCGACTCCTGCTTTTTTAATTTCTTTTTTTTTAATTTATTTTTTAACCCTTATGTGAAGGGAATGGGAACCCTAAAAACAGAGGTTGAAATATTAAGTCCATTAAAAAAGTTTCATTCTTATTCATGGGTAGCCAGACTCACGTTAGGGTGTGGGATCAAGCAGAAGTCCCCCAATAGGAAACTACGGGAAGTCATTGTGACCTCACAAAAGTTTAAATTTTCCCAAAAATTCTTGGAGATCATTTCACTCCATCTACCTCTGTTCTCGGAGGTCACTGTGACCTCCGAAAAAGTCAATTTTTCCTCAAGCAGAAGAAAAGTGCCGCTCTTGTTATTTGATTCCGTACAAAACTAATCATTTTCTCGTTAAACAGCCATTCTTTATTTTAACACATTGTATTTTTAATGGAAATATTTTTCATTCAGTTGTTTTCGAAGTTTACATTTCACGTTTTCTTTATGTTTGATTCGTGTATTCCACTTAAAGTGCAAGAAAAATGCGGTATTTGAAGACAGAACCGTCATTTCAAAGTTTTTTTAGAAGATGGGGAGGTCAAAGTGTATGCATTTAATGTGTGTTTTATTGAAAAAACAACTAAAACTATGCATGAAAAGAACACCATAGAAAAAAAAACTGTACTTTGATAGGAAACAGAAGAAAAACAAACAATATAGCGCATTGAAAACCGGCTACTTTTTACGTGAAAGATTTTATAGTCTCTTTGGCTGAAAATATCCTTTACGAAATCAATATTTAAGCTCTGTCACTGCAACCCATTAAAAACGTACTTTAACAATAAATTTGCGAAATACGAATGTTGGAATTAATTTTTCTTAGATTTTATGTCATCCTAAAATCTAGGAAAAAAAGTTTCCACTGCGCTTTGTCAAGAGTTTGCATGCGCGTTACACAAAATTTAATGAGTTCAAATTCACAAAAATGCTAAACCGTATTAACAACTAAATGCACTTTAATCTCCCAAAATTTCAGGTCTCCAGTGTGATATTTTTACATCATAAACCTAAACATGGCGATTCGTTTCATAAAGCGGACCTGCCATTTTGGAGTCCCTTCTTTATTTAGGGATCCTAAATCGTCAGGATTTGAATCTTGGAAGCTGAAAATTTGCATTAGTTAGTTTCCAAGACAAGTTTTCACATCCATAAAATTTCATCGAAATCGCAGGTGGTCGAAGTCGACATGTTTTTAACGACGCCGACTCCTTTGGTCCAAAATACGTCCGACTCCGACTAACAGCCCTGATTATCAGCCGTCCTACCATTGGTTTGCGATTTCAGTCTTTTTCTTTCACCAATGTTGCTTTTTGTTTCCCCATGTATTTCTGTCTACGTTGTTGACCTATGAACAATACAAATTTTTTTGCTCTTGGTTATTTGTATGTAGCTTCTTATATTCTTTAATCAGAGCTACACCACGTTCTGCAAGATCATTGGTTACTTATATGTGAGATACGCAAGCCTTTGCAGATTGGTACTCATTATATGAAGTCTGAAGGCCATTCCTTAACTTCTCTTCCATGAAAACTTGTTGAAGGGTTATTTTGAGAAAAATCTCAACATATTTTCTTTAACAAAAGAATCCAAAATTTTCTCTTGGATTTCATCAACTTCCATCTAGTGATCAAAGAAACCAAGAGCAACATTATCTTCTGACGAGACGAGTACTAAAGATGGCGAACAAGCTTACTTAAAGCAAAAATTTTATCATTTTCACCTTCACTTCCAGAAGAGGCTAAAATAACTACACTTTCACGAGCTTCTTTTTTGTATTCTTTGCTCGAATTGCTTTGTCTCAAAATTTCTTCTTTTCTCTTAAGTTCTGCATATTTTTAGTTAAAGATCTGTCAATGGCCAATGTGACACATTTTAGCTTGCCGTCACGGTTTTCAAACAAATAGCCTAATGCCAATTTCCATCTAGTATCTTTTTCAATTGATAAAATAGAACCTTTTTTCTTATTTTCTTTATTTTTTCCAAGATTTGCCCATTCTCGGAAGAGTTATTCTATTTTTTTCTGCAATATGTTTTTTTAATATTGTTGGTATTCGAGCTTTAACCCATTCTTTTATGACATTTAAAGGTACGGAATGGCAAGCAATTCTAACGTTTTGTTTCATAATTTGCTTGTAATCAAAAAATAAAGACATAATTTTCATTTTTGGTGAAACTTGTCTATGGCTTAATAAAGCAGATATTTGCTTGTTAGCCATACAGATTAGTTTTCTTGTAATAATTGACGATATAGCCTTAATAATTAAGAAATAATAATAACTCTAAAACCATAACCAAAACTAAACTCCAAAATCAAAGTTAAATAGATTTTAAACTTTGAATATTTAGTTGCAAATAACTTTTCATGCATTGTAATTTGTAAGCGGCAAAAAAGAATATGAATTTACGTCGAATAGGAAAGTACGAATAAGCATTCACTTATCAAGAAAGAAAGCATTGATACATGAGCTAGTTTGAAGTTAGAATGCAGGGAATTGATTGCAGTTAGCTAAATAACATCAATTAACATAATGTAAAATTAACTCAATGTCAATAATTAGATCAAGCGTCATCGAATAAAATAAATGATTAAGAAATCATATGTTATAAATACTGTAATAGTCAATGCGAAAACGAAAAGGGAAAAAAGCTCGATTTGACAAATTTTGTAACGATGGTAGCAACCTCTAAATATTGTTCAATATTAATATCTTAGGCATGTAATTTTTTTTTCCATCAAAAGGAGCAAAAATAGAGGTGCCACGTTAAAAAATTATGCCTTTGAAAATAGGGTGCACCCTAATTTAGGTAAGAAATGGCTTAAAACAACTTAAGAAGCGTTTGCAAATTCCTAAAATAATTGGTACGTTTATAAGAAAAATTGTACACATACCCTTTTCCACAACCAAAAATTCTGACGTATACGTAAGAAGTCTTGGAACACATCCCTGCATTTGTTGAGACTCAACTACATCCTATTATAAAATCCATTTTCAAAATTTTATTCTGATATTGTAATACTGTGTTTTATGTTTTAAAAAAGTTCGATCCTCTAAAAATTAGAAAGGTATTTTTATTGATATTTCAACTATTGATTGAGACCTACTAATGTTAGTGCAGTGCACAATACTTATTCGTTCAATGTTAGGTATCTTTTGCTTTTAATTCTGTAGTATAATGTGTGAAGTGCATTGGGGACTAGTGAAATAGTTTTGTTTCGTTTCTTTATTCGTTTGTTAATACATTTACGTATTCATTGACTTAATCACTGATGAATATTCTTAAACATTCTTTTATTTAATTATTCCATCATTTGTTCATCATTCACCAAAATATTCACACCATTAGTCAGGTTTTCATCAATTCGTTTATTATTTAATCATTTATTATTTATTTAGAGATAGGCCGAAGCTTCTGCCGTTTCACCGAAGCTTCGGTCTAGCCGAAGCACAGGATGTGCTTCTTCGGTCGCTTCGTCCTATATTAATTTATGTTGTAAGTTTTCATTTTACAACTGTAATTCCATAAAATATTGTAATTTAGGGAAAACACTATTATACTAATTTATATACTATACACACACTATTATATAGTATACTAAAACCTAGAAAAAAATTACATATAAATAAACTGATTGTGTGCATTTAAACCTTGGAATCAGAAACTGTTCAATAATTAACAGTATATTTCACTTGAAAATGAATGAATGATCTTATGAAATAAATGTAATTAAATTACATTTGGATAATAATTATATGAATAACTTTAGTTGCTTTAAAATAAAGCCCAGTGAAACGTGACTTTCTTATACATTTTTAATGTTGACACTTAGACATGAAAATACCAGTTTTTAACATTTACCAAGCCAGGATTTGTTTTTAAGTCATATTTTATTCAATAAAGTTGTAGGTATAAAATTTCAGTTTTTTTTTTAAATTTATTAATATGTTGACAAAAATGTTTCTGGAAACATGAATTGTTTTGCTGATGACGTCAAAGTTATGAGGGTTGTATAAAATGATGAACAAGTAAATCAGCTGCAAGAGGACTTGGATCATATTACTAAGTGGGCAGACAAGCGGGGCATGGCAGTAAATGTTGGGAAATGGCAAGTGCCGCATTTAGGTCATGGAAATAAGCATACAAACTATTATTTACAGGGTTCAGTCATTAGTAAGGCAGAGAATGCTATGAATCTAGGTGTCTTAATAAATGAAGACTTCAAGTTTAGTCAACAGTGCAGCATAGCTAGTAACAGAGCTAATAGGATGCTTGGGTTTATAAATAGATCTATTTCAAACAAATCTAAGAAGGTTCTTCTGCCTTTATATAGAAGTTTGGTAAGACCTCATTTGGAGTATGCTGTTCAGTTTTGGTCTCCTTATCTTAAGAAAGATATTAATTTATTGGAATGGGTACAAAGGAGGGCTACAAGGTTAGTGAATGGATTTTCTAATTTAGACTATGATTCCAGACTTAGAATGCTTAACATGTATAGTTTTGAGCAAAGGAGAACCAGGGGGGACATGATTCAGTCGTTTAAATTTATCAAAATGAAAGATGTTATAAGGTTAAATTTTTGCACTGAAAGCAGGACAAGGGGTCCTTGTTATAAGCTGGTTAAATCTTAGGCTGACCTGGAAATTCGGAAAAATTACTATTTTAGAAGAGTAGTGGGAACTTGGAATTCCAAGTTACCTCATCCGGTAAACTTGGAATAGTTTACCGGATGAGGCGGTAAGGAGCAAGGGAGTAGATAGTTTTAACCCTCTCGGCACCCTGGACCTCATATGAGGCTCCTACTTTTGAACTCAATTTTGGAAGAAGTAAACACTTAAAATGATTTTTTTTCACTTAGGAGCCTCATATGTAATCTACATGAATAGGTGGAGTCACTGACGGAAAAAAAATCATTTAAAGTGTTTACTTCTTCCAAAATTGAGTTCAAAAGTAGGAGCCTCATATGAGGTCCAGGGTGCCGAGAGGGTTAAGAGGGCCATTGATCTTCATTGAGGTCTATAATTTAAGTAGGACCAGCAACATGCCCTGGCCCCTGTTGGGCCCAGAGCATGTTGCTGGTCGTCGCAATTGTATTTGTATTTGTAAAATTTAACCTCTTTTCTAAAATTGATAAAGATTATTATTAATAGCCCGGGATTATAAATTATTCTGGGAATTAACAAATGGTAAATTGAAGCTAAATTTGTCTACTTTTTATTAAGCCAAACATGAAGACAGTTGCCATAACTTGCACATCCACTTTTGATGAAAGATATTACGTTTGGATATCATTTGTTACTTCATGGAAAAGCTTATTTTCAATTAAATTCTTTTTGAAGTAAATATTTTAAAAACTAAACGTATTCAATTTTTCATTTGAAATATAAGCACTGAAAAATAAGAAAAAGTGGATGTACATGACTCTAACAAATTTAAATTAACTTCAAGTTTTTTAAATTAAGAATATTCAGATATCTATTGCAATATTAAGGTATAATGTAACTAGTAGCTAATTTCTAGTTAAATTATTCTGTGATTTAATATTCGATCATATCATTTGGTTTTATTATATGCATCAACTTAAATATAGAATTTTTTTCATATTCCAAGTAATGCTTCATCATATTGCTTATTTTCAATAAAAAAAAATAGAACTGTCTTTTTTGGCACAGAATAAATACTTTAACTAGTGAAATTAGTTTTAAAATGAGACAGTAAGATAAAAAGGTTGTGTAAAACTAGAAATATTAACATATATGAAGAATAGTGTCATAATGTATGTATTTATTAATGCATTCAATCAGGCTTGGAGTAATCGCCGATTACGTAATCGTAATCCGCGTAATCGATTATTTTTTTGTAATCGTAATCATAATCATAATTAGCAAAAGGGGCACTCGTGATCGTGTAATTGGAAAAGGAATCTTTCTTTCAATAATCGTAATTTAGCCTTGTAATCGTGTAATCTTTTTTTTTTTTTTTTCAAAATATTTTCACACATAATTTAATCACAGTTTATGCTTTCTATTTTAATGCTCATATTATTTTTAATCATAAGTACATAAAAGAAGAAAAAAATGCGTTTGTATAGATTGTTGAAACATTTTTTTATGTTTAAAAAATGTTAACTTTTACTAGAGAATATTATAAAAATTTCCTTTGAGAATTTAATTTATAAGAATTTTATAATTACAATATTGATTACATGTAGACATTTTATAATTCGCCAATTTATATTTTTCGTAATAGTAAATTTTTACCAAAATAAATAAGTGAATTATTTAACCGAATATAATAAAAAATATTACTTGCTGTGCAATTTTGTATATTTTCAAAAAGGTTTAAATTTTACACGTTTCGTTTTCCTTTGGCTTAAATTATAAGGTACACTGAAGCTTGACCCCCCTAACAAAAATTTCTGGATCCTCTTCTGTATGTATTAGTGATGCAACGAATATTCGGCCGAGGCCGAATACCTATTTAACTATTCGGCCTTGGCCGAATACTGTGAAAAAATGGTTTAATTTTCGCAATTTGACAGTTTTACAGATTTTTAAATATTATCATCATGTTTAATGGGCATTTTAAATGAAATCTTGTTATACTATGATATTTTGTCATTTTTGAGGGTATTCACTAATTTTATTGTCAACTTAAACTGCGTGTACTACAAACCTTGACCATCTTAACACATGAAATAAATCTATATAAAACCATAGGATAAAGCAGAAAAACAAAATACTTCTTCTCGATATAACAAGGGTTGGTATATACTTATTGTATAAAACTAATTCTTATACATAAAAGATTTAAATTAATAAAATATAAGCAAAATAATGCATGACACAATGGTCAGTTCTTTCTTTATCAAAATAAAAAAAAAAAAGTATAAAAACCGAATAGTATAATAGAAATATGATCCTTTCCCGATTCTTTTATTTTTAAAAAATTGAATATAAGAATTTAAAATATAAAAATAGTATTGTTAATTTCCCTACATAACATTTCAAAAATATTCTTAGTAATCTTGGCAATTGTGAAACTCACAAAGCTAAGTTTTTTCTGAGCAAACAAATTATGATGCGGAAAACATTTTTAGGAGATAGGTCTCTTTCTTTTTCTTTTTTTCTAAAATTTACCAGATTTGGAAAATAAGTGTTCATTACATTTGGTACATGTAGAGAACATCTAGTTCTGAAATGCACTTTCTGGCCTGTTAAGATAGGTTAGAAAATTTGAAGGGCCAGGGGGGAAAAAGATGAAAGTCACTTTTTCGTCAATTTTGAGATATTAGCGCTATCTAGAGGCTATGAAGGAGTAATATCATCTGGTAGAACATCAAGGGGTAAAAAAAGGTGAGAATCGACCGAAATGTGCATGAAAACTTCATTAACTACACAAGGATTTATGAGAAATCAAACTTTGTTCTTCGTTTTTCTCGAAATCGCTTTTTGGTCACTTTCATCTTTTTTCCCCCTGGCTTTTTCTCCCTTCATTTAATTCTTACTACTTAAACCATTTCATTTTTTCAAATAAAAGTTCTAAGATCGATAACAGTTCATTTTTCTCTTGGTGCCTCTACATGGATAAAAGTCTAGATTTATCTAAATATAATTATATTTTTTTATAGGAGTACCTTCAAATATTAACATTTTTCATAGAGAAATCTAGTTTGTTGCTGCTAATTTTAGTATATGTAAACACTAAATACAATAAAAAATTATATGATACATTTCCATGCTGAATCATTTCAGTTATTTTTTTCCCCTTATCTATTTGGAAGAGCTTTATGTAATACTTTTTTAGAAGCTTATATAAAGAGCTCTGATCTTTAGGAACAATTGGTAAGGAAATACATTCTTTATTCTTCTTTTTATTTTTTTTTTTGGCTGAAAATGGCCGAATATTTTCGAGGTTTGAACTAATGCTACCATTTTCAAAAAAAAAAAAAAAACTCCAAATTTTATTTAAAATCTTTAATAATCTATACTGGACTCATAATCACACAAAAGTATGCCTTAAATGCAACCTGTGCTTTGTTTATTAGCAGAACGAAGTTAACTATTCGGCGGCCGAATATTCGGCCTGGAGTTTGGCCGAATATTCGGTATTCGGCCAAATCACTATTCGTTGCATCTCTAGTATATGGGTGATTCTCCAAAATCCGAACAATATGATGTCCCCGTAGGACAGCACAAAAATGATTTGACCTAGAAAGTTTTTTTATTTTTTTAATTGTTAGAAATACTTATTCTGATGTTATTCAATCCATATCAAAGCAATTTTTCATTTATTTTTTTCTACAAAAATTTTTGAATAGCCAAAAAGTCACCTTTTTTGCGTGTCCCACCCTGTTTCTAAAATGTAAATAAATTATTTTAAAATTTTACGTGAACATTGCATAAATTCCACTTGTAGTGTTGAATTATGTATAGTTATGAGTGTAATATAGTGTTGTTTTAGCTTATTTAAATGGTTATATAATCAGGTACATCATTTTGAAGTTTGTCCTCAGATTGCATGTCCCTCTCCTGGCCTACAAATTGGTTCAATTATTAAAGGCAAAAAGAAGGAATTTTGAATCTGCAGTACTATAACACGGTTTATTCTCATCACTTTTTTGGACTCATAGAGTATTTTGTCTATAGAATGTGTCTGCTGTTCGTATTATTTTTCCTTAGTTCAAAATGAGGTATGTAACATTTTCGATGTCCCTCTGCTGGCCAACATTTCTGTTCTAAATAAAATAAAAATAATAATTCTGCCTGCAGTGTGTAATTGAGTTAAGAGGATAAAAGAGAAAAATACCATTATTTACCTTCTATATAATTCCGGGTAGAAATATCAGCCTTTTTTGATTAAAATGTCCCTCTCCTGGCGCAAAAAAAATGTTCCTCTCCTGGCGCAAAAAAAAAAAAAAAATGTCACTCTAGCATTACTTTTAAAGCACTGGTAAAACATCCGGTAGAATAGATGGATTTATTTACCAAACATTAGTTTTCTAAGATTATGATAAAAAGTTGGCAGACGATAAATTAAAAAATGTAACTGTAAAGTAATTCTTTTATTTAGTTGTTTGTTTCTTGTTTTTCAGACGAATTTTTCAAAACAAATCTGTCGGTTAGACATTTTTTAACTTTAACGCTGCTCGAATAGGTGAGTGAAGTTACATTAAATTTTGTTGTAGATTCATTTTAGAGAACAGCTTTTTTGCCTGAAGTAAATTATCTTTCTGAACTGGATAATTTAAATTAACAAACCTGGTACTTACTCTGAAAAGTGTTAATAACTATTTTGGTTTAGAATTAAGCTCTAGTTGAATTCTATTTTGAAATTGATGCTAACAATGGTAGTGATAGAGGCAACAATAATTATTGTGACAGCTTAATTTAATTAATTATACCAATTAGAAATAAAACACTTAGAGAATTACATTAAAAGTAATAGCTATACATGTTCGAATATTGATGAATTAATTTATATAAATATTAAATTTGTCGGATGCTGCATCTCTTAAAACAGTGTTCGTTTAAGGAGGTTGTAAATTAGAGTTGTTTGTCAACAATAAACATAGTTTTTCATTCATGTTGAAGTTATTTCTTTGTTATTGTTGTAAAATTTCTGATAATCCTTGATAAAATTCATTTGTTTGCTCGCTTAGTGCTTCTTGTCACTCTCTCGGTTTGAAAAAATTGACCCCCCCCCCTTTGGGGGGTGTAGCATACTTAAAGTGAGTTCCCTCTATTTTTCCCTTAATAAGCTCCTAACAAAGAGTAAGTATGATTTTTTTAAGATTTTTTTAAGCATTTTTATTTTTATAGAGTTTGTGAGTCGAAAATACCAGGTTTTTGGAGAATCACCCATATACATATGTATGCACTATATTTTACTATGCTTATTTTTCTTTTTGCACATGCAAACACTAGTGCTCCCGTTTTTCCCTATTTATAAATTCAACCTGCAGTTGCCAGGGAATAGCTTCTCCGTAAAGCCATTCTTCATCATAGCGCACTTTTATCGCTGCGAAGAATCTGGAATTACTCAAAGCTGTCCTATCGCATACCTTTCAGAACCCCAAAATTCATATCTAGAAAAGTGGGCGTCAACATTTGTCTTTGCGGTTACAAATGTAACAGATTTCATCACGTGGGAGGAGAACATCCAGAAATTCGACGAATGAGAATTTTGCTTTCACGCTTTAGAACGATTAAAAATGAAATAAGGTCAGTAAAAAACCAAACAATTTTATCTATAATGTATTGTGGAAACCTTTTTGTTATACTTATTGTGTAGACATTAAAATAACGGCTGCAGTGATAAAAGTGAAGAACAAGTAAATAAAGAGAAATAGAGAAAAAAAGAATACTTTTTTATAAGTGTAGAAAGAATAATCTAAGTTCGTATCGAATTCTAAAGAAATACACCCAACATTGTAAGACTAAAGCCATTGTAAATTATGAAGATTAAAGGTATTTGGAGGGTGAGGGAAAATAAGATGTGCAAAAAATGTACAGATGGGGGAGCACACATGAACATGGGGCATATATGAACATGGTGTGCTTTACTTAGATAGTTTGAAATTAAAATAATCTTGGAAAATTTCTCAGTCGATGACAATACTAGTTTTATTTCTCTGCAAAACTTTCTGAGTAATATCTAATTTTTCTTTTTATGGACACAATTTTTTGTTTTAGCAAGTGATGTGTATTCTTTTATAAATGACTTCCCTCAGTGAAAACAAAGTTTAAACTACCCAAAAATCTTAAACTAAAAATATCCGACCAGTTTTTTTCAATGTTCAACTACGATTATGACCAGAGATATAAAAAGGTTTTTTTTTGCGAAGGCATGAAAATATTCCTCGATACTTTTCTCAGAAATGAAATACTGTCGGCCCCGCTTAAACAAATACTGTCGGTTTCAAGAAATATTATTCTTTTTAGCGGGGTATTTGTTTAAGCGGGGATCTTTAACATTGTGGCCATGGTGAAATATTCGGTTCCGAGATATTTTATTCGTACAAGCGGAACATATTCGTTTATCCGTTACCCGATTAAGCGGGGCCGACAGTATACGAGAGCGGTAAACTTTCTAAAGATGACATTTGACGTTTTGCAAAAAAGAACAAAAACATTTGTAAGTTAAAGGGAAAAGCTTATTTTCAATTAAATTGTTTTTGAAGTAAACATTTTAAAAACTAAACGTACTAAATATTTTATTTGAAATATAAATACTGTCGGCTCCACTTAAGAATACCCGAATACTGTCGGTTCCAAAAATATTATTCGATTAAGCGGAGTATTTGATTAAGCGGGGATCTTTAACATTGCGTCTATGGAATTCGGTTCTGGGATGTGTTTTATTCGTATAAGCGGGGTATTTGTTTATCCGTTACCCGATTAAGCGGGGAAGACAGCACTGAAAAATATTTCGCTTTAAGAATTAAAAAAATAGTAATTTAAAGAAAACTATTGCGTTATTGCTGTGTATGTCACTTTTTTAGTGGGTAAAAATTATTAACTAATAAAACACCAGAATATTGCAATAACGTGTAAATAATTTTAACTAGTAGAGCATTGGCTTTTGTTTCTGGCTTGAAACTACTAATTAAATGTCTGGATCAACTTAATAACGCGAAGTTTCCTTCAGCTCAAAAAACGTTGTTTGTAGCTCCATAGGAGCCTCGGGTACATCCACTAAATGTGATTCAACTATCAGTTTCACAGCAGGTGGGTGTGTTCATCAAACTCTAAAAATATGTGAGTATATTCTTGTATTAAAAGATTACAGGGCACCTAAGTATTCATAGAATATTTGCATTTTATTAGCCTGACTATTTTTTTTTATTCGACGACTACTGGTAGTTCGATACGGATGATGTCTTATTTGGCATGTATTCGGACTACTTTATATAAAACAATTTTAAAAATCTAACTATAGGTTTTAATAACATGAATAATGTTAGTGCATCCAAGAGTCAGCTTAATTGAGGTCGCACTGGAAAC
>JAXGGA010022971.1:0-14161 GCA_038373865.1 Uloborus plumipes
TGGACATCTGTAATAAATGACTGCAATAAAAAGCCTGTTTACGGAAATCTGGTAGCGATAACCTTACAACAGCATGGCAAATTTGCAAAGCCGCCCGACAGGACCCAGTCTGAGTTCCTGAGTTCATTCAAGACTGGCGACTACATCAAAAGTAATCAAATGACAGACCAGCAGGGATCCCTGACAGACCAGCAGCACATTCCCTGTGGGATTAGTATTCCTGGAACTCTAACAGTGACTCTGTGATTCACCTCCCAGAAAGTTCTCGGAAGTGAGTCTTTTAAAGGGACAATAGCGGTTTCTTGCCGTCAGATAAAGAAGGCCGAATCTTACTTGAGCAAAGAGAGGAGAAATAGCTTGTGAAGGTTTTATCAGTAGCGAGCAAAAATATATTAAAAAGAGCTGAAATTGGTGAATTTTTAAAATAAAATATCTTATTTAACTTTTTTAAGGCATGAAAAATAATGAAAATTTTGAAAACAAAGTTAAATGATTGTTTTTTAGCGCAGGAAAAAAAAAATGTGCGGTGATATTCGGAACGATAATGCTAAATTTGGCCCGAGGAGCCCACATGCGGTGCAAGTGTTGCGCGCGAGTTTACGACGAGATTTTGCGGGGGGGGGGGGGTCATATCACAAATGTGACAATTGCTAGGAGCCCTGAAAGGAATGTTCTACAAATGTTTACTGTAAGAGCAATGGACAAAGGGGCTTCATAATCTCCAAATCCACCACTGTACTACAATGGCTTCAAAAGGACAAAAAAGGGAAGCATATTTTGCATTTATAATAACTTTTATTTATCATCTCAATATCCATTTTCGTGGCCATTTTCAACATTTAAAACTATCTTCAGATACATCCATGGACATTCCGAAAGTTGATTGTAGTTGTACTTTTTGAAAAAAAAAGTTGCAGCTATAGTTGACTACATTTTTAACGAAGTAATTGTAGTTAACTACAAAAAAAATTCTGACCACTGCTTGAGAAATGAATCAAAATTTTTAAAATTTCAAATGTCTGTCTAAACATTAATAAGTTGTTAGAGGATGGAGTGTTGTAGGGGCGAGGGCCTATTACAATATCTGGTCCTGGGGTTCACGGATTGATGTGGGGGCCCTGATACTAAGTAAGCTCCCCTCCCCCAAGAATAGAAATCAATGAAACACTACGTTTACGAGTCAATTTCATTACGATGGAAACCCTGGATTACGGGGCCCAAAAAGTAATGTTGCTCCGGGGCCCCACCTTGCTTTATTCAAGTACTGGATGCTACAAATGTGAAATCAGCAAGACTGATGTGAGGCATCCTGGGGAAAAGTTTAATAAAGCTGATCAATAGAAAAAGAAAGAATAGTTAACCCTTCACTGCACGGTGTGCCAGATCTGGCACAAACCAAATAAACCCTCATATATTCCTATGATTTTTAAATGCACTTAAACTGAGCTTTGTGCCCCTTCTGGAACATTGCTATAACAGTTTAGTGTGATTTTTATGTACTAGTTAGCTGCACTAGTCTAGGTATTACAGTTCTTGCTTTTTTAAAAAAAGGGTCCGCATTTCCGTTAGAGGTGTGCTTAGTCATTATTTCCTTTCTTCCAAAAATGTTTAAATACACTTAGTGGAAAGTTTGTTTATACCACTTATGACACAAAAACATTGTAGATTATTACACTTATCGGTATACAAAGCATATGCTATGTGCTTTGTGCCATACAGGGCCGGACTGGGTGGTCAAAAGGGCGTGGGAAGGCTGAGTCGAAGGGCGCCGATTTAACCTCCACAGTACTTTAAGAATTTAAAACGGACATTTCAAAAAACCCAGTAAATACAGAAGCGTGTTTTTTTAATTATTTATTTATTTAAAATTCATTATTATTTTTTTAGGAAGAAATTTTTAACAGTAGAGGAAGCTCTTGAGTTTATGAGCATATTTTAGTAAAAAATGCTGTGATAGTCGTCAAAAAAGATGCCAATGGAAAAATTATAAGCGAAAACAGACTACTATATGCCAAAAATGTAATGATGGATTTTGTTTAGCCTGCTTTCCAAAGTATTACTCTTAATTATTTTCCTCGTAGGGTAAGTTAAAATTTTGAAATTTATGTAGTGCATTGGACCGTTGTCCTATTTATAGAACAACCTATATTTGAAAAAATAAAAAAGATAATTTCAAAATTTTTGTTTTATATGTCTAAGCACCTCCTGGTAATAACATGAATGCAATTTTTAATTTTTTTGATGACGCGTTTTATAAGTGGTCCTATATAAGTTAAGCAAAAACAACAAATTTAATTTCACCAGATCTTCGCGGATAATCCGCCTCATGGATAACCCGCTCGAAGATAATCGAGAGAAAACTAATAGTTTTCAAATCATCACATTGAAACTCATAGATCATATTACAACTAATTATAAATCCATGTATTGTAATTCTATAATTTAGGATTATACATCTAGGAAAATATTTTCTTAATACAAAGAAAATTAAAATGAGAAACTAACCGTTGAAAAGATTCTTTCTTATAGTGTATTCAATTTTTCTGAAGCTCCAAAATCACTTCTTCACTAATGCTAAAAGCTAACCCAAATGACTCATTGATTCATGTAACAGCACTCTCCCGAGACAAGCACAAGACGTAAGCAAAGATCGAGTCTTTGACGTAAGTACCGTCAATAAATCTCACCATTCTACTCGTATTCTTGACCATTGATATGTACTGTCACTTTCACCCTTACATCCCTTTTTATTGAGGAAACGCCCAGGCGGAGCGCAGTGGACTGCTTTCCCTGCTTACGAAAGGGCGCCTACCCAACAGCCTTTAGGAGGGCATGAGATAGCGTTTCTTTATAAGATATAGAAAGCCCAGTATACATTAAAAAAAAAGCAAACACATTGTGAAAACAGTAGAAGGGCGCCCTTCGGGAGGGCGCACCGGGAAATCTCCCGGTCAACTCTATGCCCAGTCCGGGCCTGGTGCCATACATAGAACAAACAATTAAAACATCATTTTTGGTGCACATTTTTAAGATTAATTTTTTTCTTTATTTTTCCTGAACTCAGGACTATTTAAAAGGTAACAAATGATTTTTTTCATTAAAATATAAAAAATCGTGCAGTGAAAGGTTAAAGAAATAAAAATCTGGCAAACCAAAAAAAAAAAAGCCATAATTTTCTCCCCTTTCCTTCTCATTTGGGGGCCTTTAATGGCATGGGGGCCCTTGGCAATCGCCCACAAACCGTTTTGGATAGTTCAGGCCTGCTAGGTCACACACACCAAGGTCGAAACTTTCCAAGCCCAGTTCCAAGAAAAGTTGAAAAGCCAGGGGAAAAGGGGGTTTCGTTCCTTAAAAAAAAAAAAAACAAGGAGCTCTAATAGATGTAAGATGTGCTGAAAGTAGGGTCTGAGAAAAGGAACTAATGAAATTTCTCATTTTTAATGTGAAGCGTTAAACATTTGTTTGTAATTTTAGATCCTCAATGGCTAACCCATTAAAAAAAAAAAAAAAAAAAAAAAAAAAAAAAAAAAAAAAAAAAACCGGAAATTTTTTATTTGATATTAATTCCTCAGGCCCGCTTCGCGGGCCTCCTGACCTCTCACGGGCCCCTATGCAATGCATAGGCTTGCCCCCCCCTCTCGACGGGCCCGAATATAAATGAACGGGATTCTCCTTTTTGTGCTAAACGAGTGAATTTGAAAAGAGCTAAGTCACTGCTCTCGATGGTGAGCTCCTGTTCAAACATAGTACGCAGTTGTCCTTTGGCTTGCGGCACTGTTTTCCTTCCAATAATATCTGTAACCCACCATGGACGCAGATGGATTCCTTCCTTCGTCGGATAGAACTTTTCACCATATTTCTGAAATTTTCGTATGTGCAGACTCACATTACTCTGGAATGTAGTTGGATATATGAAGACTTCCTCGCCAATCGGAAAAACTTCTACCGGTACCTCCGTCTCCAAAAATGGGGCTCCCGGCTGCAATAGAAGAAAACAAAATTAGAAAAATATTCATAAACACAACTGTTTAAACAAATACAGAATATTCAAAAATAGGAACAATACTTACTTTTATTTCGTCAACTTTTGCCGATTTGGTTGCTCTCGTTGTACCGTCACATTTTCGTTTCTGACTTTGGAAGCTCATGGTAAATATTGTAAAATTCTCGAACAAGTGAATTTCGGTCGCACCTCTCTTCAAACTGACCTCTCTACTGAAATGAAACTACTGCCGAAAATAACTGATAACAATCTGAACGATGGTTGGTCCAGTAATTAAGATTTTGTGACGTAGTCTAATTAATTTATCTTGTCTAGAAACAAGTTTGGACAAGAACTTTCTCAATCAAGTTGCAATACTTTGCTTCCCTCAAAAGCAAACTGCAACAGAATTAATTCCAATTTGCATTATCTCTTAATTAGAATGATATATTAATAAACGACCCAATTGCTTTGATGAGGCCGACTGTCTTTGTCATTAAAATAGTTTGATTAATCGATTATTTTAGTTTCATCATTAAATTCTAAATCATGTAAATATATTCCTTGGGTCTCAATATACTGTATATGAACTTTAAATTGTTGTTTCCTTGTAAGAATCTTCAGCCGCGTGGTCTAAGGCGTTGACAATACCACCGACTGAAGGTTCTTTATGTCTCGAGTTCGAATCCCAAGAAAAACATTATTTCGTCGAAAATAAATCATTTTTTTAAAAATACATTCCCGTGAAATAAAATTACCATTTACTTTTCTTCAACACCACCAGATGGCACCACTATTTCTCCCCCCAACAACCACTATAAAAACAATTTTTCACTTTAACGCCCTTAGTCTTTCATAGATGGCGCTGCAAAAACATTTCCTTTTAAAGTATTATTTTTCTCGCTCGATAAGAGCAAAGTAGCGTATAGTGGTTAGCGTCCCCTTCTGGAGTCGCAAGGGACCCGCGTTCGAACCCCGCGGAATGAAAATTTTAAATTCAAAGTAATTAAGCAATCAATAATTAAATTAAGTAATTAAATAAGTTAATTAAATAATTAAGTAATTAAATAATTAAAACCAAGATGGCGGCGATCATGGATCCAAAATGGCGGATCAAAAATGACGTCTGGTTAAAAACCCTCCTGAAAGACCACGAGAAGTCACGTGACTGCCACGCCCACTTTAAATACCCCACCAGCTGTTGAGTTTTTTTCCTCCTTCTGCCTCCTATATCCCCGTCCTTACTACTCATGCAGATGTTCAAAAAACTTGCAGACCTGGACTCGATCTCATTCCATCAGGATCTTCAACCCGACGCGTTTAACGGCTTGACCATCGGGTCGCTGATTGATGTAAGGATTTACGATAGCACATATTGTTTAAAATAACATGACATTTTAGTTTTTCGATCATAACTTTTTTTTCTAGTGAACAAATATCGTCATATGAATACATGGTACCTAAGTTGACCATCTCCTATCGATTAAAAAAAAAATCGTCCAAATCGGTTCAGTAGATCAGATGTTATCTGCGAAAAAAAAAAAAAAAACATACGCTTTGAATTGAGAACCTCCTCCGTTTTTGAAGTCGGTTAAACATAGAAAGTAAAAGTAAGTAATTTGAATTGTGGGGGAAGAGGTTAGAGTAAGACTTGGAAAATTGGTGCAAGTTTTTGCATTTCATGGAAAATAATTTTCAACTAAAATGGACTCTTTAGCTTTTTTCAAACTCCACAAATCAAAATCTTATTTTTTAAAAATTTGTGTCACTTTAATCTTCATTCATACCCCCCCCCCCCTTGCAGTGCAAAAAAACCTTACTCAGCAGATTTTGCCTAATAACTCAACACTCATGGTGTTTGATACATTTTATTTGTTTATAATGATGTTTTTTGGTCACAACCAATATGAAAATCACAAAAAAATAGTTACTTTAATATTTGACATATATTTATCATCTTCAGAATTTTTAATTTTTAATTTTACTTTGAATTTGACGTAAATGCAAGGTATAAAATACAGAATTTTATAAAGATACAAAAATTAACACAATATAATTGATTGTGTCTATAATTTTTGAAAAAATAATATAAGTGCCGCAAATCAAAAACCATTTATTGCCACAATCGATTCAAATCCCCCCAAAATGGCGCAAACGTCCATAAGAAAATTATACAGCATCGAAGGACCCCATTGCCAATTTTAACAAAGATCCGTCCAAAACTGTCATTTTGTACTATAAAAAAATATGGGGTAGATCCCCATGGGGAGATGTACCAGCATAAGGACATTACAATCATTAAAATCATTTTTAAAAAAATCATGCAGTTGTTCAAAAAAATCTTTGCAGACCTGAACTCTATCTCATTCCATCAGGAACTTCAACCTGACGCGCAGAACCATTTGACTATCGGGTCGTTCATTGAAGTAAGGATTTACGATAGCACACATTGTTTTAAATGACATGAAATGTCAGTTTTCCAATCATAACTTTTTTTCTAGTGAACAAATATCGTCATATGAGTACATGGTACCTAAGTTACACCATCTCCTATCGATTAAAAAAAAAATCGTCCAAATCGGTTCAGTAGATCAGATGTTATGTGCGAACAAACAAAAAAGAAAAAAGTATACGCTTTGAATTGAGAACCTCCTCTTTTTTCGAAGTCGGTTAAAAATGTGAGCTGATCCTTAGATACATCATTTTGAAGAAATACATTCTAACTGTCTGATGTTATTGGTTTATTTGGCATCATAATTTTTATATTCCTTCAAATAATTTTCATGTTCCTAAATATTCCCTGGCAAGAAATTAAAAAAAAAGAAAATGAAGGTTGAATTCTTTCAATTCTTTCAACTTTTGAATCCTTTCTTGTGGCGAATATTCGTAAAAATTGTAAAAAAAAAAAAAAAAAAATCTGAAAAGGACAAATTTTAGCAAAAAAAGAACAAAAAGGAAAAGTAACAAATAAATTAAAAGACAATCTCAAGTTCAATTTCATATTCAAATGAGTTAATTTATTAATATAAACCACTTTTCGAATTTTCTCGGTCAATCCTCAAACAGTGTATGCTTTTTATTTATTTATTTTTTAAAAAGTGGCGAAGTAGCGACTACAATTTAAAAGCAGTTTGTAGTCGCTACATTAAAAAAAAGTAGTTGTAGTTAACTACATTAAAAACAAAGTATTTGTAGTTGTAGTTCGCTACAAAAGAAATGTAGTTTTTCCAACCACAGATGTCACCTGTACACATTTTTAGCTTCCAAGACGCAATTTGGAAAAGCTATGGTCCTCCAAAAAAGTGCTCCAAAATGGCTGATGAGTGTTGGGGAAACTAATAGCTATGTTTATGCTAAACCGCAATTGGCGGCCATTTTGGAGCGCAACATTTTTCTCATTTTCAGGCTTTCTAGTTGCTCACTATCCGTGTCTGGGAAGCTGAAAACTGCATGGTTTCACAGGCACTTCTGCACCCCTCTAGAATGTCCTCTGAATCAGAGATGGTTGAGATGGCTGGGGACCACCAGGTCACGTGACATTTAATGGCTACACGATGTTTATGTTTCTGGAGCAGTTTTTGACGCGTCATTGCAACCTGTTTAATGCCAAAACCAGGGTAACTCCGCTTAACTAAAAGAGAACCGTTCTTATCTGATGTGATGTGATAACGCAGAAAAATTTTGGGCTTTTATAAAATGAAGTAAGTTTGGCCCTTATTGTCTCTTGGACTACAACTTCAGTAAAAACTAGTAATGCAGATAAAATTCTGAGTTCGAGCAATTCTAGCAATTCTAGCTATCGACAGGGAGTTGAGATGATGCACTAAATACTGAATTAGTTTGTTGGAAGCCTTCGCGGATTTATGCGAAAAATGTACCTTAAATTGAATAAAAAAAGCGCTACCAATCGAACTTTTTCGAATATCGTTATAAATTATAGCCTATGTGTTATTCTGATGTATAAGCTACGTATGGTAAAAGTTTCATTAAAATCCATTCAGTAGTTTTAGCGTGAAAGAGGAACAAACATACATCCATACATCCATCCATCCCTACAAACTTTTGCATTTATAATAGTATTAAGATGAAATTGGGGAGAAAAATGAAGTAATAATAAAATAGTAATACTTTTTGCAACAAAAAAGTATAATAAAAAGCAATTTTTGGAATAGTCTCGAAAATTTCCGGAAGGTGATAAAACCCTAAAAAGATACCCCTTAAATACGGCTCTAGTTCAAATATCTGCTGTGCGTACATTCTAAAAGAAATATAGGAGATTTTGGTTTATATCAAAAAGGTTATATGTGTGAGTCGATGGTTCTTATAATTCAAAAAACAAAAAGTGGATAGAAGAAGTCATACGTTCGCATTTGTGAACTGAACAAACTAATTTCGCTATAATATAAATTACTAGAATAGTGAAAAGTTATGGAAATTATTTTTTTTTAGAAACCAAATACATTTTTAATAGATTATCTAGTCGAAAGCCGTTTTACATGTCGGAACATGCTTCTAAAACATCAAAGTGCTCAAAAAAAATTTATATACGAAAGGTACGCAATATTTGTGAACAATATTTTTGTGGTGTATAATTAGTGAGCAATATTTTGACGTTACACATTATGATGCTTTAGGTTTACAATATTTATGCATTTCATATTTTGGGTGCAATATTCGAGCAGAATATTTTGAGGATCCAACTTTGTGTACAATAGTTTTGGTACGAATAGTATATGTACCTAATATTTTAAAGTTTCCGTATTTATGCACATTATTTTAGTGACATAACATTTGTCCTTTCCATATATGCTTGAAAAAATGTAATCATACATAATACGAGAATTTACGAACTATACGAAATGTTTTACATTATTTTTCAATGATATTTTTAGGAGCATTGTGCATATATTTTTAGGTTCACAATATTTATACTCAGTATATCAGGGGAGCAACCTTTGGGCACAATTTTAATGAGAATTACTTGGTATATAATTTATGGAAGAAATAATATTGTATTAATAATATTGGAATTCTAAATATTATGTAAAAGTTCTTTCTTTCCTTTTCAAAAATCTTCAGTTAAAAAATGTTTGGGAAATACTGGTTTAGAAAAATTACAGTTCAATGACCTCGCCAAACAAAGGAAAACAAATCTTTTTTTTTGTCTTCCCCTTTCTCATTATCACTAGTCACATACATCGAACAAAGCGGAGTAAACACAATTGAAGAGACGCATAAAGAGCAACTTGTTGAACTCCACAGACACCCCCCAGATAGGACGAAATCCATTTCTCATTCCTAAAAAAAAAGTGCGGTAACAAATTCGAGAAACAAAAACTCGCCAGACCATTAACGCTCTCCCATTTTCCAATAGTGTGGTTGGTATTTGCATAAAATGAACTCCGTGATCAAGGTCTTGGTTGTGCATCCGCATTTACTTGGCTCCGAGAACACAAATTGCTCTCATTGCGATGAGAACGAATATTAATGAAAGAAATAACAATGGCATGAGCAAAACGTAGAAAAAGAAGTAGCAGATCATAAAGCGTATGCATGTTCAGAAAAATTGCAAGTGAAGGCACAACATTTCAAAAGCAAGAACCAGCCTGTATTTTCGGTTACAACCATTTACAAGTGCAGTGGATAACGGTTAATTGAATGAGTGGTTTCTACAATCATCCACTTTAATGAACCCAATTGCCACAAACAGAACAAGATCCAGCTTTGTTAAATTAGCCGCTTTATTAAATCAGCTGCTTTTTTGAATAAAAACTGTTTAGAGCAAATGTGATTCATATAAGCGGCGGCCGTTGTATTCAGCTCGAAAAAGTGAGCTGTAGCGAAACAAGTTTGGTGAGCACCAGTGCTGTACTTGGGGAAGAGGGGACGGAGTGAGCGTGGAGGAAACACAAATTCCCGACAGTAGTTTATTATTGCAAATAATGTCCATTCAAAGTGACTTGGTTTTATACCAACTTTTATTAATTAACTAATAATTGTCTGGTTTTTGAATTAAAGCACGAATATTTTAAACATACCTATTTTTGAAGCAACAAAATTTTTTCAACCATGACATCTGCCAGTTGAAAATATGCATTTCTCTACCATTTTCCTCCAACTAGATTTGAATTGATGAGTTTTAGTTAGAGCTGCAAAAAAAAAAAAAAATATATAGCGGTTCTGTTTATAACAATTCTTATGTACACATATTAGTACAAATTAAAACACACACTACCCTAGCAGCATCATCTCATCGACCGATGATCGGCCATTCATCGAAACCCGATGAAATTCTCATCGGCCGATGATCCAATATGTCTCATCGGCCAAGCAGAATCCGAGCAGCAAAATCCGATGAGAATACGATGAGATTTGGAGCAATTTACGAGCAGAACAGTCCCGTACCGAGGAATTTCATCGGGAAACTTGATCGGAAGGATATCGTTTTCCGATGGAATATAGCTCGGCTTATTTTCATCGGGAAAGTTGATCGGAAGGATATCGCTTTCCGATGAAAAGTAGCTCATCGAAAACCGTGCTCGGATACTGATCGGAACGATGTCATCGTGCGTTACAGGATCAGTTTACGAGGAGTTTATTGATCGGCCGAGCAAAATCCGATGAGTTGATGCTACTTGGGTATGACCTCTGGTTCAACCTGGATCGCAAGGAGGAGTGAGCAGGTGTGATAGTGACTTCCAATGTGCTTATATTCGTTTACCCTCTTTTTTTTTAAAAAAAAAGATCAATACAGAAGGAAAACAAGGCCTGAAGATAAGGAACCGTTAACAGAACGTCATTGTTTTTCCTAAGCCATTAAAGCAGCAGAAAGAAGCAGCAGAAGCGGTAATTTGTAACATCTGTGACTCGACAAAAAGTGACCATTAAACAAATCACAAACGCAGCCGAAAAAACCTCCTACTCGTTTCTTATTATGGAAGTTCTAAGTCAGGTTTATACAACATGTTGTTCAAAATAAGTATGATAAATCAAAAATTAACTTACAGGCAGAGATAGGAAGTTTTGTTCACTTTTCGGGGGAGAGGGGGATTCCCAGCACTTGGTTTTAAAGCATATAGCCAATCCTAGTGTTGTTATAAAGCACATGTACATTTATGAAGCGTTATAACCGAAAAAACTCATTCAGAAGACAATGCCGGACATAAAAAGCCAGGATTTTCTCAAGGAAGGAGAGAGGTTGAGCAGAACAAGCTATAATTTTCTCTTCGAATCAACGTTTGGTCATGAAAAGCAATCCTGGTGCTGAGAGGATTTGGTCATAAAAAGCCGGAATTCTCTCTTAGAGGAGGAGGGTTTGGTTGTAACAAACCGGGATTATTTCCTGGTGTGGTGAGGATTTGGTCAGGAAAAGCCCTTCTGGAGGAGGAGGATTTGTTCTTAACCAGTCAGGATTATTTCCTGCTGTGGAAATGATTTGGTCATAAAAAGCCAAAATTATCTCCTAGAGGAGGAGGATTTGGTCTTAACCTGTCAGGATTATTTCCTGCTGTGGTTCGGTCATGAGAAGCTAAGCCCCTCCTCCCCCACGAGTGAATTCAATTTTGTTTTGTTTTTGTAAACGAAACCCCTCTTTCTCCTGCAGAAAATTATATCTTGCAATCAGGTTACCTTAAAAACAAAATTTAAATCAAATGAAAGAAGATATTGAGCTCTTGCAGCAGATTTCCGAACTATTGAGCGGTTCTTTCGATAGTCCATTCCAATCTCTACTGTAGTAACAGAGTTCAGCAACAAAGAATAAAGAATCAAGCAACAAAGATAATAGAAGAAAAAGCTCAAAACAACAAAGCTGCCTTGCAAACTTCTGTTCGTAAACAAAATGAGTTCTCATCCGCTGTAGCAGCCGGGAGGCAATGGTAGCAGTGGCCGAAACTCCGAGCTCAGCCGTTCCCTTCCAAATCTGAAACACACGAGTATATTCATCAGGTAATCACAAAAATTCCCTAAGTAATTGGAAGCCCGTTAAAGAAAAATAAAATGAAAGAAAGAAAGCCGCCGAAAACGATATAATTCACCAATCAGCCTCCAGGCAAACTTCATTAACGAACAAGCTTACAAGAGCAAAATATTGTCTTGTAATTTGTCATTTGAAGCAGCAGCGATCGGCGTCTGATTGGCCATCAGGTATTCCCTAACTGGACAATGGCTGCTGTCGGGTCGCGGGTGTGGCACCAGACATAAATTAAGTTCGCTGACCGAGATGGTTTTTTGAGCATGTTTTGCAGCAGATAAACAATCGCTGACCGGTTATTTTTTTATGGGCTCTTTGGTCCGGATCCTGCTACTAACGATGAAATGTTTCCAGTGCATCTGCATAGAAAAAACGTTTTCATCTAGACAGGTTGGCTGGAGCCATTGTTAATGCATAACATTTGAAACACGTTAAATACGTTAGAAAATGTGCCAGGAACAAATGGTACGATTCTGCATCACCTTGCAGTTGTTTTTCTCTATATATTTCTCCCAAAATACCTAAAAATATTTTTTTCATAATTTTCAAAGTTTTTTCAATGTTTACAAAAGCAAAATTGCTACTTATTGCTGTTAGGTATTAGGCGAGTATTAGGAATTTTGGGACAGTAAGCCCGGTACATTTGCAGGGGCTGCTTCAATTGTGCTACTGAACTATTGTGGAGTTGCAGCTATGCATCCTTCTCTACTTGCATAAACATGGTTGTTTGGCTGTAGCCGCACTACCAGGATATGAACATGTGATGGTAATTTCATTTCACCTAAACTGCATTCATATGACAACTACACTTATGTCCAAAATTATCTTTACATGCATACATTCACGGATTTCTCAGAAACTGTGAACTATGAACTTGTGATGCTTTGTGGAATGTTACATTGCACTATGACACATAAATAACACAAAGGAAAAGTTAGAGCATTACACATATTATAACATTGTAACATGAAGCATGAAAAATGGAAATAAAATGTGGAAAAACTATCTCAGAAAAAATGGAATAACGCAGAACAAAATTAAGCCTTATGATTTTAATACAGGATATGATCTCAACTGACTTGTACACAAATATCAAAACCTGTTTTCATGCTGGCAATAATTTTTTTAACCACAGTTTGAGGAATTAAACCCACCCTTCAAGTAATGCCGTCTTCAGAGCATTTACAGTTCGAGGAGGATGAGATCTACGTGCAACTGCTCTTCTAAGGTAGTCCCATAAGTTCTCTATCGGTTTCAGATCAGGAGAATTTGCTGGCCACACGGTATTCGCTCAATGCCTTCACTTTCGAGGAAGTCGTCAACGAGCGTTGCTCAATGTGGACAAGCATTCTCGTCCATAAAAAAAAGTCAGGTCTATATGCACCTCTGAAACGTCTGACATAAAGGTCTAGCACCTCATCCTGGCACCTTTCGCTGGTCACAGATCCACTGTCGAAAATGTGTAGGGACGTACGTCCATTGATCATTATTCCTCCTCGTATCATCACACCTGTACAACCAAAACTGTCACGTTTTCTAGTGTTTGAGGGATGATTTCGTGATCCTGACTCCCTTTACATGTAAACCCGTCTAGAATCACCTGTAAAAATAAATCTCGACTTATCAGTAAACAGAACATGGGGCCATTGGTGTTCACTCCAGTTCTGATTTGCTCTGCACTAATTCCGGCGTTTCCTCTTATGTCGTGCGAACAGTGAAACACATACCCTTGGCCTTCTGCCATACATACCTGTTTTATTACTCCTTCTGCATACCGTATGCCGTGATACAGCAGTTCCAATTTCAGCTATAAGGTCTGAAGTTAACTGGCGAGCAGTAGATTTCCTGTTACGACTGGCAGTTAGTGCTAAATATCGATCTTCGACAGCAGTTGTCATTCGTTTAAGACCTTGTCCAGCCCTTCTTACAACATTTCCCTCATTTTGAAACTGTTTCCATAATGTAGAGACTGTCTGTCGTGAAATGTTCAGACATCTGGCTACTACTATGATAGGCTGTCCTGCTTCTAAACAGCCGATGAATCACCACTTCATAAATTCTTCCAAATGATACTTCGAAGCAATAGCAAACCGATTTGATCCCTTACACGCTGAAATCAAACTTGAAAATCGCTCAGATTCACTAAGTTACTCGCTTTGCGCAAAGCGCTTGATTACGTATGGGATGACGTAATCCTGCATTTGATA